>OX459103.1:6388540-6433540 GCA_949775045.1 Metridium senile | reverse complement strand
GTGGCACCTGTTGGTGATGATGATCATGACGATGAGTTTGATGGTCATATAATATTTAGATTTAATTAATGAATTGAAATATCATATGCTCTTGGCGGGACTCGAACCCGCGGTTTTTGCTTTCTAGTCCGATGTGTTAACCAATACACCACAGTACAAGGA
Source organism: Metridium senile (assembly GCA_949775045.1). Lineage (NCBI taxonomy): Eukaryota > Metazoa > Cnidaria > Anthozoa > Actiniaria > Metridiidae > Metridium > Metridium senile. The sequence goes on along the minus strand of OX459103.1, from coordinate 6,433,378 downwards.
CCATCCACTTATACACCAAAGGCATTTGAACTCTATTTATCAATAAGGAGGGGGGGGGGGGGTGGAAACTGCACAACTGCACAAAGAAAATTGACAAAAACTGCACAATTGCGGCAGAATTTGCTAAAAACCAAAAGCAAAAGCTTTGTAAATGAAAAAAAAACGCAAAACTGCACCTAAAGTAACGCGGAACTGCATCTCCGCAAACTCTTACACTCCTCTCAAAAAGATGTTTTCCCACTTTCTTAACTAGCTTAACAGCACAAGATTGAGGTGTCTGAGGGCCTGGCATGCATATGTGGAACATCGTCAGTTGAAGGAGAAGTCCATTAAGTCTGCTGAGACTTTGAATAGAACTTTACTTTTGGGGAGATTCTTCAACTCTTGGAAATCAAAGGTAGGCAGACTGCTAGAATATAATGACAATGTAGACTTTCAAACTCAACTTTACTATTTGGTATTCATCAACTTTCATTTGTCTTAGCTTACAAATGGACTATTTACAGACGGATATCCAACTGGTACAATGATACTAACAATAAATATTTCAGTATTACACTTACGAACAAATTACAAAAAAAGAGAACGAAATATACTTAGTATACATACGTTGAGACATCTTAAGTTTAAGACTAAACACGATTTACATACAAATAACAGCAGGTAATCTTAAAGGACAAACAAAACACTTAACAACAAAAAATAGCAAAGAACTAATGGACAGATACAAACAATACACACATGCACACCCTAACATTGTCATTTTGTGTAACATGCCTGTGAGCAGATCTAGAGTTGTGTTCTAGAATATTAAATGTATTGGTAGTGCTCAGGTCTTACAATGTAGTCTCGCTGATTAGTAGGGCACTTAATAATATGTGTTGTTGTTGTTATGTGTTGTCTTACTTGTGTCTGTCTAGGAGATTGAGACGTTAAATGAAATGTGTTGTTTTTGATATTTTTCAGTGCACAGCCAAATTAAAATTGCAAAGCATTGTTGGACAGTGGCAGAAAAAGGCTATAGGTAACTATTAACATGCAAATCTCATGCTCCCAATCTATGCTTGTATATATAGTACCTCAAAACTGATATTTACATGACACCAAATTGAAATGTGGTGAACAGTTTGAATAACTATTGTTCTTGACTGGCTAACCATGCATGTTAAAAATTCCATTTGCTTCCAACGTGGACACAAAGCTACAATCATGTGCAAAATACTTTGGGACATTATCTGTTGTTTTTTTTACATGAAAAATATTTCCCCCTCTCCCCAACATCAATGTTGAGTTTTGGGAATGTGAAATGGTCGCCATTTGAAAGACCAATCAACATTGCTCAGGGGGGAAGGGGGTTTGCAAATCAAATTGATACGTTTTGTATATTTTTTAAAACTCAAATGAAAACATTCATAAAAATGCTACAATGTCCCAACAATTTTGCACATGATTGTAGCTTGTCAGGAATAACTTAATATGTATTTACTAACCATATTTCAATTGGGTCTATGCTGGTGTACTGGTACTAAATTTTACTAATTAAAAATAATCGTGGTTCTTGACAGTGACAGAGAAACACAAAGCCATTGAAGAGAAGGTCCAGTCTCAGCTCGGCCAACGGACCTTGAGACAGAGATTCCAGTACTGGGTACTAATGACAAGAAAGAGCCAAGAAGCAAAGCAGTTTTACATGGAGAGACTTCTTCCTAGGTATGTACATAATAATGATAACTATATTTATTTATTTTTTTGGTCCGGTATCCTAGTAATTTGTGCACTATGATTGGCTGGTAGTGCGCCGTCTGGTTTTTCACGATCTGCTCAGTCCACGGGATCCTGTTGGTAACAATAGTAAAAATAAAGAGAGAGAGAGAGAGAATAAAAAAAAAAAGTTATTTACCAGCTAGAGGTTGGTCTGTATAGTGAAAAACTGTTCTCAGTCTTTGAAAATGGACCTCAACGAAGCTTGTTCCATACATCCAAGACCTCAGGCAGTTTTTCACTATGGAGACCTCCCAGCCGGTAATTAACAGATATTTATTTATATAATTACTTACAAACAAAACAGAATATATTTGTAAGGCTAGAGATTGTTTGTGGCTCTACTTGTCATAACCATATGTCGTCATTTCAGAACATTCCTGGCCTGGCACCAGTATTCCTGTATGCATTCCAACAACTGCAAGAAAAGTTCCTGGTTCAAAGACCACAGAGTCTTGAGCATGGCCTTTAGAGAATGGAAAAGACGATTTGAATCACAACGTGTGGCTCATGACTATGCTGAAGTAAGAGTTTACTATAAGACTGACTCAAAACATCACAGCTAATTTAATACTAATTTACTCAGATTTGAACTGGCTAGTCTTATGGCTTACATTTTCAATTTGCAAAGCAGTTATATACATGTAATTATAGTGATTGTTTAATCCACATCATATAAAAGTTAATACAGTAAATCAGAATGTTTTCATATGACAGCAAATTTATTATTAATGTATTAATATGCAAAGCAGTTATATAATAATATATAATAATTGTTTATCCCCACGTCATATAAAAGTTAATCACATTATTTTGCGTTTTTCTTGAAATTCTCTTTCCTATGGGTTTTCTCTGGTTCATCTGGTTTTCCTCCCTCCACAAAAATAAACATGTGAGCTGAGTTGTGTGCAAAATAAAGTTAACCAATTGAAAATAATTAACGTAGCTCGGTAGTGAGTGTGTGTCTGAGTTTCCCCAATTAAAGTAGGGCACACATGTCCAGCTAGAAGATTGAGACGTTAAAAAAGTGTTTGTTTTTTTATTTTATCCAAGGGAAAAGTGGGAACTGCTTGCAATCTTTATTCATTCTTCCAATATAATATTGGTGTCTAATGTTATTTCCATGTTTGATATTTTGTGTCTAGAATAAAGAAGTAGAGTTGTGTATTGATATATGTTTGATATTTTGTGTCTAGAATAAAGAAGTAGAGTTGTGTGTCGATATACTGAAGACCTGGCATGAATGGGCTACTGGTAAGAAATCTCTTTTCATCTACTTAATATATATTATCTGCCTGCAGTATTTTATACTTGCTAAAATAATTCACAAATTAATGTTTGTACGTTTTATTTATCTGTTGGGTCAAAACACGGTATTTGGAATGTTACGGTTTGTACCTTTTCTTTACCTGTAGTTACTTAACTATAGAAAATTTTACCATGATAATTGAATGTTAACATCACAGATACCTACCACTACTACAGACACATGAGAGTAAACAAATATACAAACATCTGTATCTTGGTCACAATTAAAAATGTCAAGTGTTACGGAGGGGAACAGAGAAACCAAAATACTGTGTTTTGACCCTGTTACTAATTCAAAGTACTTGTAGTGATTTTGAAGAAAACAGAAAAACTGTTTTAGCAGGCTTAAAATGTGGAAGTACTCGGTTTGCCAACATGCTTTGCAGTTGTAAAAAATAGGGCTTGTGTACATCCCCTATTGACAAGTGCAATAATATTTGGCATTCATGATATTGGTGATAATAGTAATCATTATGATATGCAACTAATGATAGTAATGATGGTAACAATAACACTGTGCTTGTCGTGCTAGAATGAGTATGGACGTGCTTGTTTGAGATCCGACTTAAAGCTACTTTATTTTATGTAAAATTTATATTATAAACCACAAATAAAACATCTAATCTGCCTCGACTAGCCGTTATGCTATTTGCAAGTTAGATGCGTATCTTGTAAAATAATTAATCAAAGTAAATAAATTGAATTGAATTGAATTGAACTGACAACAAAGTCAATGTTATAACAGTTTTCATGCTATGTAGGTGTGTGTGCAAGGCGCAGACTATGGCGCAGCTATCACAAATCACTGCAAATCAAGACCATGAAGCAGATCTTCACTGAATGGTCTAACCAAGTGAAGAGACGAGAGTCGGCTGAAATGATGTACAAGCAATCACTAATGAGAAGGTAAAAACAGAACATATGAATTCATAGATGTAATTTACCATAAATTTACACAATGTCTATTAATAACTAAATATAAATATGTACAACCATCACTCCTGTCGGGGCTCTTCCGTGAGGTTCACTCACATTCACTACCACTACATTCCATATTTACAACACACTACTCTGCTCACATGTTGATTGTTAAAGAGGGAGGAAAACTGGATAACCCGGAGAAAACCCCTCGTGACATGAGAGTGAACAACACATCAATCATGAAACTCTATTCACTTATTGCCCAAGCCGGGAATCAAACCCAGGTTACAGTGTTGCAAGGCCAACACTCTCACCGCTAGGCCACTCATGCCACCCATAATTTTACTACCAGTACCAGTACCAGTTGAGAATATGCTCATATTAGCATATCTATATGGAATATGAAGTACATATAAATACAAAATAATATATTATTATTATTATTATTATTATTATTATTATTATTATTATTATTATTATTATTATTATTATTATTATTATTATTATTATTATTATTATTATTATTATTATTATTATTATTATTATTATTATTATTATTATTATTTGAAAATGCTTTACAAGTTTTCTTTCTTATTCTTTTTCAAAATTTATTGATTTTTCTTTTTTGTAGTATTCTACTGTCTTGGCAAGATGTGTGTCAGACTGCAAAGGAGGACAGAGATAAAGCTGCAGCTTTGAAGAAAACATGCTCAGATGTATTGGTAAGAACCATTTATCACCATCATCATCACCACCACCATCATCAACATTATCATCACCACCACCATCATCACCATCATCACCACCACCACCACCATCATCATCAGCAGCAGCAGCATCATCAAATGTTATTCTTGTCATCACCATCACCATAATATAACCATTATCATCGCTAATTTCAATTATAAGATTTTTTAATTTGACATTATCATCATCACCACCCTCATTATTCTCATCACCATCATCATCATCACCACCACCATCATATGCCATCATGATCATCACTATCATGATCAGCATCATCATCGCCCTGGGACCTCCACAGTTGCCCTATACCACATTGTCTTGCTGCGTATCCAGCGTGGTTGATTTTTGTAGTGTAGTGGTAACACATCGGACTAGAAAGCTGAAACCGTGGGGTTCAATTCCCGTCAAGAGTATATTATGATATTTTTCTCATGTAGTTGCATTTTTAAATTTATTTAGTAATCTTTCCCCATGACATGGTTTAATTCCTCTCTTTGGTTTCAGTTAAGACAGAGCTTTACCTTTTGGCACTGTCTATTCATCCATTCTCAGCATGCTACTAACCTTGCACAGCAGAGAGACCAAATGTTGATAAAAGAGTGCTTTCAGGACTGGAGGGACCATACCCTTTCTGCTAAAGCTAACAACCACTATGTGAAGTGGAACCTGAAGAAGGTAATGATGATGATGATGATATTCATTTTATGATATATATAATGATGATGATAATTTGGCAGTGGTGACAATAACAGTTATGGCAATGATAATAGTGATGACATTGATGATGGTGATGATGACGATTGTTATGATGATGATGATAATGATGCTAGTCATTTTATAATAATGATGATGATAATTTGGCAGTGGTGACAATAACAGTTATGGCAATGATAATAGTGATGACATTGATGATGGTGATGATGACGATTGTTATGATAATGATGATAATGATGCTAGTCATTTTATAATAATGATGATGATAATTTGGCAGTGGTGACAATAACAGTAATGGCAATGATAATAGTGATGACATTGATGATATTGATGATGACGATGATGATGATAATGATGATAGTTATTTTATGATGATGATAATTTGGCAGTGGTGACAATAACAGTTATGGCAATGATAATAGTGATGACATTGATGATATTGATGATGACGATGATGACGATGATGACGATGATGATGATAATGATGATAGTTATTTTATGATGATGATAATTTGGCAGTGGTGACAATAACAGTTATGGCAATGATAATAGTGATGACATTGATGATATTGATGATGACAATTGTTATGATTATGATGATAATGATGATAGTTATTTTATGATGATGATAATTTGGCAGTGGTGACAATAACAGTTATGGCAATGATAATAGTGATGACATTGATGATATTGATGATGACGATGATGATGATTATGATGGTTATAATGATGATGATGATGATGATGATGATGATGATGATGATGATTGTTATGATGATTATGATGGTTATAATGATGATGATGATGATGATGATGATGATGATGATGATGATGATGATTGTTATGATGATTATGATGGTTATAATGATGATGATGATGATGATGATGATTTGGCAGTGGTCCAAAATAAAAACAGTGATGATGATTATATTCAATTTGGTAACTCTAGTAGTAATAGAGGTTTCAATGCTGCCGCTGCCGCTGCCACTGATGATAATAATAATAATACTGATGATTAATTGTGTTTGTGTGATTTTAGGTTTATTACCAATGGTATGACAAATGTCTTGCAAGAAAAAGGGTACAGTATTATTGTTTTTCTTGACTTTGATATATTCTAACAGTAGTCAAATACTAATCCATCTTGATTCTTACTTTCTATATTTAATTTAAGGCAAGACAAATGATACGATCATGGAAGATCATTGCTGAAGGTACTGATGATGATGATGATGATATGTTGAAGATGATGGTGGTGTTGAAGAAAAGGTGTTGATGATATGGTGGTAATGATGATGATATATAAATGATGATGATAATGATGGTGGTGGTGGTAATGATGATGATATATAAATGATGATGATGGTGGTGGTAATGATGATATATAAATGATGATGATGGTGGTGGTAATGATGATATATAAATGATGATGATGGTGGTGGTAATGATGATATATAAATGATGATGGTGGTGGTGGTAATGATGATGATATATAAATGATGATGATGGTGGTGGTAATGATGATATATAAATGATGATGATGGTGGTGGTAATGATGATGATATGTTCATAATGCTGGTGATGTGTTGATGCTGCTGCTGCTGATGATGATGATGATTAGTTTTGTGAAAAGTGACTACTTGATGATGATGATGATGGCAGTAAGCATGATGATCAACATGGTGGTGATGGCAGTGATGATGATGGCTGTGATAACCATGATTATTATATTACAATAATGAAAGACATATGATGATGATGATTAGTTTTGTGAAAAGTGACTACTTGATGATGATGATGACGATGTTGTTGATGATGATGATGACAAAGGTGATGACAGTGTGGATGATTATGGCAATACTGATGATGATGATCATAGTGATATTATGATTATGATGGTCCAGAAGCCCCCAAGTAACCTAGTGTACCTTTTGTTATAGATTCCAAGGCGCTAAACAGCAAAGCTATGGAAGTCTGTCAGCTTACCGACAAGAAGATCTTACATCAGACATTCATGTTCTGGATGCAGGAAACTCATAAGATCCAGAAAGCCAAGCATCATTATGCTGTTACAGCTTGCAGAAGGTTAGATCAGGAATCCATTACAAGTTCTATCTGTTTGTTCATTTGTTTGTTTGTTTGTTTTGTTCATTTGTTTGTTTGTTTGTTCATTTGTTTGTTTGTTCATTTGCTTGTTCATTTGTTTGTTCATTTGTTTATTCATTTGTTTGTTTGTTCATTTGTTTGTTCATTTGTTTGTTCATTTGTCTGTTCATTTGTTTGTTCATTTGTGTATTCATTTGTTTGTTCATTTGTGTGTTTGTTTGTTCATTTGTTTGTTTGTTCATTTGCTTGTTCATTTGTTTGTTCATTTGTTTATTCATTTGTTTGTTTGTTCATTTGTTTGTTTGTTCATTTGTTTGTTCATTTGTCTGTTCATTTGTTTGTTCATTTGTGTATTCATTTGTTTGTTCATTTGTGTGTTTGTTTGTTCATTTGTTTGTTTGTTCATTTGCGTGTTCATTTGTTTGTTCATTTGTTTGTTCATTTGTTTGTTCATCTGTTTGTTCATTTGTTTGTTCATTTATTTGTTCATTTGTTTGTTTATTTGTTCATTTGTTTGTCTGTTCATCTGTTTGTTTGGTCATTTGTGTGTTTGTTTTGTTTGTTTATTTGTTTGTTTGTTTGTTTGTTCATTTGTTTGTTTGCTCATTTGTTTGTTTATTAGTTCAATTTTTTAGTTGTTTTGTTTGTTTGTTTGTTCATTTGTTTGTTCATTTTTTCATGGTTTTGTTTTGACTCAACAGTTCTCTGAATGCCTGGTACAGTTATGCCCATACCAAAGTGCGCTGTAGAAGAGTTCTTGCCCAAGCTGAAGCAGCAAAGAACAAGGCATTGGTTAGTATTGAGAGAGTCTTGAAGACAGGAGTTGCGGCTTTAGAAAAAGCATGTTTACCATAATTATAGGTCTCTATAACACCAACTTCCTTTCTCATGACAACATACACCAGTAGACATTCACCACTTGTCAACATGATGTACTTATTAATACTTCATTCTACTTGTTCATATTATTCAGGATGTAATAAACAGGATGTGATTATTTGTATTTTCATTCTACTTGTTTATATATTATTCAGTTGATAGAATCATTTTCCCTATGGAGAGACAGTCTTATGCTTCAAGTATTAAACCAGGAGAAACTGGAAGAGTACATGCAAGCTAAAGAACTCCAACAACTGCAGTCATGTATGCTGATGTGGAGAAAGTACACATTGAAATGTAGAGCACAGAAACACCATGATAGCAGACTTGTCTTCAAGGTAAATTATTTCTGTGAATATAGGTGGGCATAGTGTTTACAAGTGTTGGTATTGTAATGCTAATTTGCCAACCAATTTGATTTTATGCTTTCTTTGTGTGGAATCAACTTCAAGGACAATCAATAAGAACAACTTGCAGTTTGGATTCACATTTTTTGCAGAGCCCAATTTTTTAACTAGATTATACCAAAATTGGACATTTTTTTCACATAAAATTCCATTTTTTGTTCAAATATAATGATTTTTATAAAAACTACATTTTCCATTTTTTTATAATTTGTAACAATTTGATCATTTCAAGGAAATGCTCATGAATTATTGTGCTTTTTAGAATTGTTAATTTTCTCCAAAAAAATGTCTTGACCTATGAACATAAACATGGGTCTTGGACTGGCTTTATAAATTTATGAAATTTGCCAGGTCTTGGCATGGATTGGCTTCATGAATTTATGAAATCTGCCAGATCTTGGACTGGCTTCATGAACTTATGATATCTGCTAGGTCTTCGACTCAGGCTTCATTAATTTATGAAATCTTCTAGAAATTTGACCATTTTTCACAGAATGCAAAAATGTAAATCCTCACAGCAAGGTGTTAAGTTACAGTGCAAATCACAAAACCGTGGGCACCTAGAAATATTTTAGAAATCGTTTTTTGTTGGTTGAACAACTCAGAAACAACGATATCACCGCAAGAAGTTTGACTGATGTGTAGTATGATTAACTGTTTGTAGTTAGAGTTGTTTTTGAGTTGTTCAACGAATAATAAACGATTTCTAAAATATTTCTGGGTGCCCACGGTTTTGTGATTCGCACTGTAATATGTGACCCACTGTAAGTTTAGCTGGTGCCATCACAGTTGAAATCTTGATCACAGTCTGACCTGAATTTATTCACTCATTTAATTATAAATTAATGTTACTCCTTCATTGTTTGCCTGCTGCTTGCATTGATTGATGTATTTGTTTTTAGAGTTTCTATGATTGGAGGCTTCGTCTGACTCAGAAGAAGGGACTGGAGAAAGTGCTGGAAGTAAGTTATTTTTTTTTTTGCAAAACCAGTTTGATATTGTATTGACACTCTAAACCCTCTTTCCTTTGTTTATCTCAGAAAGTTTTTTACCGACGAATACGACAAGCAGCCATTCACTGGAAGCAGTGGACAATTAGTAAGTTTGATTCTCTATTGTCTTATGTGCCTTGCTCCTTCCTTCTTCCTTCCTTCCTTCCTTCCTTCCTTCCTTCCTTCCTTCCTTCCTGGAATCTATTGTTTTCTGATCAACCATGCAAATTCAGGAATGGTACTGTAGCTGGTACCCCATGGTAATTGAGCAATTTAAGTTTCAAATGTCTTCATTCTGTTCACAGAAACCAAGCAACAGCAGACTCAAGCTGATGAATTCCAAGTCACTGTTGGTGTGAACATTGTAAAGAACTCTTTCACCTACTGGGTTGCAGCCACACAGAAGTCTTGTCGAGCTAAAGACAGGCATGATAAGATTCTTTTGAAAAGGTACATACTTGTTATTATTCTACTGTTATCTTGTCTTTTGAAAAGGTATTTAGGGCTATTATTTGTGAGCTGTGATTATAATATTCTGCTCACACATATTGTGTTGCTTTAAAGTATATTCTTCACCTGACATCAACATGAAACTACTGTTACTTTGTTTAGGACTCTGTTGACCTGGAAGGATGTGGTCTGTGCCAGGATAAAAGAAAAGAAAACCATTGAGAAGTTTCAGATGAAAACCATGGCAAAGAAGGTTAGCTAATGTTTTAGTCGAAATACATGGCTCGGATTTATAAGTGGAAACTAGCGAGTAAACTAGTATAGGCTGCGTCGGTGTTTGATATAAACGATAGGTAATATAATGAAATTTGTAACACCGTAAAAAATGTTGACTTAACTTTACTGACGTTTCGAGCTTTAGCCCTTCGTCGGAGTAAGGGCTAAAGCTCGACGAAGGGCTAAAGCTCGAAATGTCAGTAAAGTTAAGTCAACATTTTTACGGTGTTACAAATTTCATTATATTACCTATCAGATTTATAAGGGCAACCTTATCCCACTTATTACAGTGAGGACACTCAAACCGTGAACACTTTGAGGCTTTTTGTTTCTTTTTTTTAACCCACATCCCTTGAGGGAATAGAATAAAAATAAGATTTATTATGAACACTTATTTTTAGAGGTTATGAAGAAGTACAGTAGTAGAAGGCTCAGAAAATAATAACATGAAAATGTCAAGTGTTCACGGTTCGAGTATCCTCACTGTTATGCTGGTTAGATAAGTGATAACCATTGATTAATAATTTATTAATTGATTGATTGAATGTTAAGGATATCTGATGATCATGGTGGTGATGGTGAAGATAATGATGATCATGATTATCCTGATTATAAAATTATTAAAATATAGATATTTTGGTCATAATGATGACACTTGTGGTGTTTGTGTTGGTAATGATAATAGTTAGGGACTTAATATTATTATTATTATTTGATAATAATCATTTTCGCTGAAATGTTTTGGGTGCAACCATACAATGAAGTGCTTGTCAGCTTTCACTATTTCTGTGCTGTTACTAAATATTGCTGATCTCCAACCGCCATGTTTAAATAGGTTGGAGTGATGTTCAGAGGGTGGCAGTCAGCCTTCCAGCAGGCCCAGATGTACAACAAACTTGTTGGTAGTCAACTAAAGAATCACAACAAGCTTGTACTGAATGGATGCATGAGACAATGGAAAAAATATCATCAGAAATGTCAAGCTGACAAGCACTACAACATTGTTCTTGTTGCACGGGTGTGTACATGTATTGTCTGCATCTCTTCTCTTGTCTTCCCTTGTCTTCCCTTGTCTTCCCTTGTCTTCCCTTGTCTTCCCTTGTCTTCCCTTGTCTTCCCTTGTCTTCCCTTGTCTTCCCTTGTCTTCCCTTGTCTTCCCTTGTCTTCCCTTGTCTTGTCTTGTCTTGTCTTGTCTTGTTTTCCCTTGTCTTCCCTTGTCTTCCCTTGTCTTCCCTTGTCTTGTCTTGTCTTCCCTTGTCTTCCCTTGTCTTCCCTTGTCTTCCCTTGTCTTCCCTTGTCTTGTCTTGTCTTCCCTTGTCTTCCCTTGTCTTCCCTTGTCTTGTCTTCCCTTGTCTTGTCTTGTCTTGTCTTGTCTTGTCTTGTCTTGTCTTGTCTTGTCTTGTCTTGTCTTGTCTTCCCTTGTCTTCCCTTGTCTTGTCTTGTCTTCCCTTGTCTTCCCTTGTCTTCCCTTGTCTTCCCTTGTCTTCCCTTGTCTTCCCTTGTCTTGTCTTGTCTTCCCTTGTCTTCCCTTGTCTTCCCTTGTCTTGTCTTGTCTTCCCTTGTCTTCCCTTGTCTTCCCTTGTCTTCCCTTGTCTTGTCTTGTCTTCCCTTGTCTTCCCTTGTCTTCCCTTGTCTTCCCTTGTCTTGTCTTGTCTTGTCTTGTCTTCCCTTGTCTTGTCTTGTCTTGTCTTGTCTTGTCTTGTCTTGTCTTGTCTTGTCTTGTCTTGTCTTGTCTTGTCTTGTCTTGTCTTGTCTTGTCTTGTCTTGTCTTGTCTTGTCTTGTCTTGTCTTGTCTTGTCTTGTCTTGTCTTGTCTTGTCTTGTCTTGTCTTGTCTTGTCTTGTCTTGTCTTGTCTTGTCTTGTCTTGTCTTGTCTTGTCTTGTCTTGTCTTGTCTTGTCTTGTCTTGTCTTGTCTTGTCTTGTCTTGTCTTGTCTTGTCTTGTCTTGTCTTGTCTTGTCTTGTCTTGTCTTGTCTTGTTTTGTCTTGTCTTGTCTTCAGTTCTCTTATTTTTTCTTCTCTTCTCTTCTCTTCTTGCTTCTTGAGGTCTTTTTCTTTTCCTTTCCCTCTTCTTCTTTTTTCCCCTTTTCTTTTGTCCTTATCACTCATTTGATATGCTCTTTCCTCTTCTTGCCTCTCACATTTTGATATCATTTTACCAATATTGTTGTAAGAAATTATTTTAAATGTGTTTTATTTTGCAGTTCTTCTTGGAGTGGAAGTTAACATATGATGAGAGACTGTTGGCAAAAGACAGGGAACAGGTAGTTATCTGGTTAGAATAAACGTTGTGCATCCAACTTTTTCAACTCATAAATGTATATTATTGTATGTTGAAGGTCCAAGAAGAAAAGGCTATCAAGCATTATCATCACCATTTGAGGTAAAGCAATAGACGACTTTCATAAATGGGCGCCACTAATTATCATGATTTTTAAAATTGACTTTTTATGAAAAAGAAAGCTATCATATGATAGACATTCACCATAACAATAACTTGAGAAAAAACGATTACTGTGCAACTCGCTGTACCGTAGTCACTTACAAAAACTTTTGATGAATTTTTGACATTATGTTGACATTTTTTCATCTCAATCGGACCAATTGCAGACATCAAAGTATCTAAAGTCTACGCCTCTTTATATAATTTCCGCATGTCGATATAAACTTGTACCTGATTGGTCTGATTGAGATGAAAAAAAATGTCAAAATAATGTCGAAAATTCATCAAAGGTTTTTGTAAGTGACTAAGTTATGGCGAGTAGCACAGTAAATTTGCAAGAAGTTATAAGAGTTTGAAAAATCAGAAAAACACCAAAACGAGGCATCAAAAGCCTTAGCAGAAAATTACATACAAATCTCTACATTTTTCATAGATTCTTTTATTGGTATTTTAGCCAGAGCATCAAAACCTTCGAAACATGCCTATTTCTTTAGTGTGTTTTAAGAGAGTGTGTTACTAAATAGGAATTTAGTTACCACCGGATCTGATTACACGTCAACGACTGTCCCACTTTTAGAGGTTGGATTTCATAGATTACGTAAACTGTTTAACAAAGGTCAAGATATGTAGCGCTAATCTCCTAGGCATCTCAGGAATAAAAGCAACCGAAAGCCGGGTTCCCTGTGTTTCAGGTGGTTCTTTCATATGACAGTGCTAAAATATTAAAATATATGTTTACTTGAAAAATCATTTTCCAGTACATATTATGGTATTTATGAAAGTGGTCTATATTGTTCATGATACTGTGGTTGATGATGGTGATGGTGTTAATGATGATGATGGAAATAATAATGCTGTTCTTGTCAATGATGATGCTGCTGATGATAATGATAGTGATGATTTTGTTGACAATAATGATAGTCATTATATTGTTGTTGATGATCATAATGATTGTTCTGAAAAATTAATACTTTCATGAGCTGCTTTTTCCTACTCAAATCAACCAGAAAAGGCCCAACATAAATCTAATGTTAGGAGTTTTGTTATGTTTTTGTTGCAGACGACTGTGTTTCCGGTCTTGGTATCAAGATGTACGTGTAGAGAAATATCTTGAGATGAAGCAACAAAAACTTGTTGAGAAACACTTTAGACTATGGCAGAAGAAATCTAACCTAAAGTCTATAGCTTCACAACTGGTAAGGATGATGATGATGATGTTGATGATGATGTTGATGATGATGATGATGATAATGAAATAGTGACGTTGAAGATGATGAAAGTGATAGCGATGATGAATTATGGTGGTGATGATGATGATGATGATGATGATAATGAAGTAGTGACGTTGAAGTTGATGAAAGTGATAGTGGTGATGGATTATGGTGGTGATGATGATGATGATGATGATGATGATAATGATAATATAGTAGTGACATTGATGTTGATGAAAGTGATAGTGATGATGGATTATGGTGGTGATGATGATTGTGTTCCAATTCATGGTGGTGATGGTGATGATAATCTCTTTCATTCAGGGTGATCAGCAAACATATGCCAAATACTGGTCCAAGTGGAGAAATCAACTTGTACGCAAGAGAGTTTCTGAGCTCATGATGAAACATGAAGAGAAGAAATTGCTGTCAGAGGTAAAAAAAAAAAAATATTATAGAGGGTAGTATTATGTCCTTATATGATAAGGCACTTTACCCTCTATCCTGGCTTTCCTACAAGACTCATTATAAGCATTTTTCTTTTTAACCTTCTCCAATAATATCTCTCAGTGCTAAGATGGGGCTCTTGTATGTTTTGAGAGTTATTTATCAATGGAAATGACCATCAGACTGCAAAATTAGTACAGACCAACATTTATTCACCATAGTAAGAGCAGTCCCTCTCTTGGAGGCTTATATGCTCTGGTTTGAGACCTGACTGCTGTTTGGGTTATAAAGTTGTATCTTTTCAAAGCAGGGATTTGGGTATTGGCAGGTTTTTTGTGCTCCAGTAATCAAAGTGATGTTTACTCATTGAGTGTATTGTTATTCTTACAGGTATTTGGTGCTTGGTATAAGACGACGATGATTCAACGAATGCTCCTCCATGAATGGAACATTGCAATAGTAGAGAAATGGTTTAGAAAATGGATGCATAAATACAACGAATCCTAATAAGTCAGAATATTATTTTAATAAATCTTGTGTGAAGATATATTTAGTCAGAGTAGAATAGATAGAATAGAATAACTAGCAGTTTAGTGAGCTGTGCCAATAACTCCAGGGATATAGTTTGGGTGGAAAACCCAAGATAATTAGCAGTTTAACTAGTGTGGACTGCATTTAGTGCTTTTAGGAAAATAATTAATCATAAAAACAGCGACACTTTTAATATTTTTGATGCAAATGCAGCATAATAAAACTGACATCATATTAATGATGTTAAGGAAGGTAATTAGAATTAACCTAAAAGTGACATTAGATGCAGCTCGCTGTTATATCATGATTTATATCATATAATTATTTATATTACTAGTTGATAACCAATTTTTACTTCATGTAAATATTATACTGAAATTATCACGTTTTTACTTTTTTATTTAACTGTGAAGACATCACATTATTTTGTATGATTTTTTAAAATAAAATATAGTTATTACAATCTGGATGGTGAAAGTGGTTATTTTGCTATTGATCAGTACTGTCGCTTGCATTAATGGTCACAACAAAACATGTTCTTTCTCGCAGTTAAACTTCAAAGATTGGCGCCCTTCACTTCACAAGTTTATAAACTTCTGTTCAAGGGCACTAGAACGCTACATTTATGTTCAAACTGTTAAAACTCAAACGACATCACAGTCTTAATGAGCTCTTAGCTAATCCATTATTCTTTAGTTATTAGAATAATGACATATTTCACTGATAGGATTTCCCTATGCTCCTAGTGTCTTGAAAAGTTCAGTGCCGTGTGCATGCCTTGTTGTGACCGTGATGTTTCTAGAATTTTAACATGTCTTGCTGTGCCTTGACCGCGTTCATGCTGGAGATTTTCAGTCACATGAGATCTGCCTAATGGTATTATCCCCGGAGTATCCAATCGATGATAATCTATCATCGGAAAATCAATCGATATCAATCAATATAATTAGGTAATTGATATCGATTGATATTGATCAATCGATGATCAATCGATAGGTCACAAAGATTTTTGTCATTGATTGATAAACGATTTACTATATTGTCATTGATTATCAATCGATATCTAAATTGTCATCGAATGTCAATCGATACCGGCTAAATTGCCATCGCTCAATCGATGAAGGTCACAAAGATTTTTTGCCATCGATTGATCATCAATTTTCAATATCAATCGATAAATTGATATCGATTGATATCGATTATCAATTTCATCGATTGGATACTCCAGGTATTATCACCATCACTGCATTACTTCAATTCTCAATTGTAGATAGAAATGCCATCAAATTATTTTTGGTATCTTTTGGCTGTTTGTCTGCAGAACCTTTCCAAAAAAATACCCCTTGTTCTTTCATCTTATTTGTACGAATTGTACTTCTCCATTTTCTCTTAGCTGATGAAGATAATGTACTATAGTTGTCGGGTAAAGTAGTTGGTCCGATGTCTTCACGTTGAAGTTGTGTTTTCTGTTCATTCTTCTTGATTTTGACGTGAGTTTGAGTGATTGTTCTCTCACATCCCGCATTAAATATCATCTTCTCGCAACTGTCACACTTTGTAGCAATAACACACTTCTTTCTGAGTCTTTTAGTCGCTTTTCTGTCGTTCATTTTATCTTTGTTTGTTCGTATTTTCTTCAAAATTCTAGTTCTCGAGTTTTGTCCATCAAGAAGATTTCCACAATAACTGCAAAGTTTTTCCGCTTTTTTATAGGTTTGACCAGGTTTCATTAAACTCTGATATTTAGAAAGGTAAAACCGAGATAGTTCTGGACTAGTTTTAGCGTAGAGTTCGCCAATTGTCCATAAAAATTGTTGCCTTTTCTTTTCCTGGACATCTTTGGACGCCATCTTGGTTTTCTGGTCGTGGAGCAGTCGTGAGCGTCTCGTGTGTTAAAAATCCAGTCGAAAATCTTTCGGTGAATGATCGTAAAATTCAGTGTTTATTGTAGATTGATTTTTTTCATTATTAAAAATAACAAGATTAAATATACGCAGTTTTTCGATAATTATTTGTTGTTATATAAATTTACCGTTTATTGAAATTTGAATTAAATCAAAAGCAAAAAATCCGAAGACGAACGGAAAATGTACGAAGCAGAATCGATCGTCTAAATATCCAGCGGTCGCACGCTTCCAGCGCATGTGTCAAAGTCAACAATCGTCGCGGGAAGACAAGAGTAAAATGGCGGCGAACTTGAGCAAAACAAGTGACATGGGATCTTGTATGAATGGCCATTTAAACAAAGGAGATAGCACGATGCCAGAACAAGCTTCAAATGCAGAAAGAGTAGTGATTTTAGATGCTGGTGCTCAGTACGGAAAGGTAAAAAATGTTTGTATTCTTGCACGTGCAAAAGTAGCCGGGTTGTTGAAGTTTGGACATCTTGATAATTGGACTTTCTGTTTTTGATATCGCGTCTTGATCACCTTGTATCTAAACCTTTTACTGTGCATTCATTTGCGGTATTATTCTGGTGTTTTAATCGCTGTTTTCCTTTGATAACAAGCACCACTGCAACGTCTGTGAAACTAAGTTCAGCTCGCGTTGTAATTTTATTATTCAAATACAGTAATAGCCCACGTATAAGAACCTGAATTTTTTTCAATTTAGCCTAAATAGGTGCTTATAAGGTTCTTATATAAATGTTACTTAAACCTTAATAGGTTCTTA
Organism: Metridium senile; assembly: GCA_949775045.1. Taxonomy (NCBI): domain Eukaryota; kingdom Metazoa; phylum Cnidaria; class Anthozoa; order Actiniaria; family Metridiidae; genus Metridium; species Metridium senile. Next base: position 6,415,514 of record OX459103.1, on the reverse strand, counting down.
TGTGGAGGGGGCTTTAAATGAAAATTTTAGCCTAACAGGCTCTATAAACCCAGATTCTTATATGTGGGCTATTTAATACTGTAATGTGGAGTTGGGCCTGTTTTGGCCAGAATGCTCAACTCCGTATCCAGGAATTACAATGAAAAGAGCAAAGAGATCTGCTCTGTTGTCTAATGTTGGTCTTTATGTTGCTAGGTGATTGATCGAAGAGTTCGCGAGCTTTGCATCCAGTCAGACATGCTCCCATTAGACACGCCGATATTTACAATACAAGATCAAAATTACAAGTAAGTATGTTGTAAGTGTTTTTCTCTCCAGTTGCATGAAAGGTTTTTCTCTCCTGTTGCAATGAGGGTTTTTTTTTGAATTTTTGTCAGGTTTTCCTTCCTCTTCAAAACTCAACATGTGAGCAGAGTTGTATGCTTAAATATTTAATGTAGAGGTAGTGAGTGTGGGTTGGAGTCTCCCAGTTAGTAGGACACTTGTGTCTGGACATACAATGGAGAGGTTAAAAAAGTGATGTATTTATGTATTTATTTGTAGAGCCATCATTATCTCAGGAGGACCAAGTAGTGTCTATGATGAAGATGCACCCAAGTACGACCCTGCAATATTTGCTCTTGGGATCCCTGTGCTGGGAATCTGCTATGGAATGCAGGTATTAACACATTCTCTCGTTCTTTCACCCATTCTTCCTCTCCCTTTCCTTTCCTTTCCTTTGCTGTTTACATCACGCTCCATGTTCTCTCAGCATCCATCCGCTCATGATTACCATTGTATTCTTAGATGATGAATAAAGAGTTTGGCGGCACCGTCATCAAGAAGGAGGAAAGAGAGGATGGGGTTTTCAACATAAATGTCAAACAAACATGTCCACTATTCAGGTAATTTTCTATGACATAAAACAAATTAAAGTAAAAGAGATTTAGAAAACGTCTTTAAAATAAAGACTAATGCAAAAATCCGACATTTTGGAGTCATATTGACTCTATTATCAAGGCTCTATTATGAGGTTTGACAAGGTTTATCAACATATTGAAGCGACTTGTCAAACCTTTACATAATAAAGCCTTGATAATGGAGTCAGATTTTTGTGTTACTCTTTCTTTAAACAAATTAAAGTTTACTTTTATCCACATGGATGTGTTTCAAGTACTTGAGTCCAAACAACAACATAGACTCAATTCTAAGATTATATTACATCAGGGTTCGTGCTACTCCTTAAACTCCTTGAAAACTCCTTAGATTTGATTTACGTTTTTAAGGGCACTTGAAAAGCCCTTGAATTTTATAAAATCAGCAAAAACTCCTTAAAAACTCCTTAATTCTAGCTAAAGTAGGGTAAAAATTCTAGTATTGCAAATTAAAGTCAAATAAAAATTCTAGTATTGCACATCATTTTCGTAAATTCGTAAATTTTCGTATATCAAAAGTGCTTAAAAATTACTTTTTGGTCCTTGAAAACTACTTGATTTTGTTTACTGACATCAGCACGAACCCTGTTACATGCTTGATACTTAATAAACCTTACTTGATAATGACATTGGATAATGTCGATAAGTTGTTACTTCTTTGCATTTGTCTTCCTTATTAATAACATACAGTCTGATACATTGTATAACAGAATAAAATATATAATGTAATTATGTTCCAGGGGTCTTGAGACATCTCACACATGGGGATTCCCTTGATAAGTTTATAATGTAATTATGTTACAGGGGTCTTGAGACATCTCAAGAAGTACTACTCATGCATGGGGAATTCCCTTGATAAGTTTATAATGTAATTATGTTCCAGGGGTCTTGAGACATCTCACACATGGGGATTCCCTTGATAAGTTTATAATGTAATTATGTTACAGGGGTCTTGAGACATCTCAAGAAGTACTACTCATGCATGGGGAATTCCCTTGATAAGTTTATAATGTAATTATGTTCCAGGGGTCTTGAGACATCTCAAGAAGTACTACTCACACATGGGGAATTCCCTTGATAAGTTTATAATATAATTATGTTCCAGGGGTCTTGAGACATCTCAAGAAGTACTACTCACACATGGGGATTCCCTTGATCAATTAGCCAATGGTTTTAAAATTGCTGCAAAATCTGGAAATATTGTTGCAGGTGAATAATACGATGCATAGAGAGAATACAATGTATAGAGGGATTTCATGGCAGCCATGTTTGTGGCCAAGCACAAAAGAAAGTTTTTGAATAATAAAGCTCCATTGTGTTGACCACACACATGGCTGCCGTGAAATCCCTCTATTGTTGACAGTAATTTTGATTTTGCTATTTGGGCAGATGACAGTGATAATGATGGGGATAGTGCTGGTGGTGTTGATGATGATGATGATTGTGATGATGATGATGCTTTTTATGACATGTTGATGATCATGATAGTCAAATATGATTCATAAAGATGACAATGATGGAAGTTTTGATGATGGTGGTGGTGATAGTGTTGACAATGAACTTGATGATAATGGCAATCATGATGTTAATGATGATCATGATGATGATCATGATAGTCAGTAATGATTTATAAAGATGACAATGATGGAAGTTTTGATGATGGTGGTGGTGGTTGAAAATGAACTTGATGATGATGATGATAATTGCAATCACAATGTTAATGATGCTGATGATGATAGTCAATTTGATGATGATTTTGATCATCTAAAAATGAGAAAAAACTCAATGCTTTCATAATTAATGATTTATTAATAGATTATAATTTATACTGTCAGCCATTGAGCATGAATCTAAGAAGTTCTATGGTGTCCAGTTCCATCCTGAAGTAGATCTTACCACCAATGGATTACAGATGTTTAAAAACTTTCTGCATGGGGTGAGTGTTATTGAACCTTGTGTTTGTCAATAACTAGTTCTGTGAAAAAAATATTTTTTAGGGTGAAAAGTTCCAGGTGATTTCTTGCGCACACTTCCAGCTAGTACAAGCCAATCAGAAGCATTCTTGTCGCATCACCAACAGTACCAAGATGGTTTTGTTCAAGAGAGTTGTTTCCCATGATAACCCTCTATAAATATGTCCTAAAGATAACTTTACATTAAAAATTATATGTAACTTGGACAGCAAAAGCTCTCTGCTGCCCTATCAGGAATAAAAAAGAATGAAAACAAAACGCAAATAAATTAAAGTATCCGAAATTGTTGCTGTCTCGAGATGCCATGTTGGAACTGTTTGATTTGACAAGCAATCCCTTGCATGCTTCGAAGCGAGATCACCTTGTTGACATTTTGAGAAAAACAAATAACAGTTTTTATCATAATTGTTTTGTTTTTCTCAGATTATAATACAACCTTATGATCCAAGAATTGCTAGACAGAAGACTGTTGTTAATCTGTGTGAGTTTTACATTAACTATAATCACTGATTCCTACAGGTTGTTGGCCTTAAGGGTACTTATACAGTTGGCAGTAGAATGCAATCATGCCTCAGAGAAATTAAACAAAGTGTTGGCAACAGTAAAGTCCTGGTAAGATTCATTTTAAGTAATTGATAGTTAACAGTAAGAGGGCAATTTATCAGGTTATAAAGAACAGAGCTGAAGACAAGGATAAAGCAATGTGATTTCACAGTGATTTCCTTATCTTTTTTGTGGTTACTCTATCTATAAGATAGGTAACCACTATGTCATCGTGCAGTGTAAGTCCGAGTGTAAATTCTTAACGGAACCAATGAATATTAATATATCCAAAAACTTCACAAGTTTACTACGCTAGCACAACCAGTTAACTCGGCCGATTAACGCGATACACTGTAAGGGTTTAGAGTTCGAATCCAACTGACATCACTACTTTTTTTTCTTTTTTTCTCTCTTTTTTTCTCTCCTTTTTTTTTTCTTTGATAGTTTTTGATATTTATTTATTGGTGTCCGATAGAGAAACTTTTTTTAAACAACCCGGGTCTACCATTTCTTCTGTTTCAAGAAAACGATTATTATGTTTCAGTTTCATCTTCATCTTCACTTGAATCGTCTTCAGTGTTTATTTTGTCAAAAACAATGTTGTTGTTGTTGTCATCATTTGTTTGTGACTGTGAAGTTTTGATATCATTATCAATACTTTCATTTTCAGGCATTTCTACAATAGATTTGTTCCTCGGAAAGTCATTGAATTTCTTTGTACGTGACCACTCAACCAAAATATCGATAATAGACGAGTTAAACTAGAAACTTACTTTACTCTGACGAAGGGCTAAAGCTCGAAACGTCAGTAAAGTTAAGTCAACATTTTTTACAGTGTTACAAATTTCATTATATTGCCTATCATTTATACCAAACACTGACGCAGCCTATACTAGTTTACTCGCTAGTTTCCATTTAATCTAATTTTAAAGTAGGTCTATAATTATTTTTCTATTTTTTTAACTTCTACTCTAAATTCAAAAGCCACTCGAATAGCATTGCAGCATTTCACTGCAGAAACTTATAGTATCATCATTTCTAACACTTAACTAAACAAGTGAGAGTAACCACATGAGCTCCTTGAGCTCCTTGAGCTCCTTTAATTGAAATTTGTGCATGCAGGCATTTTGAAATTTAATTGTTCTCTACTTTCACATAACCATATTTACCTTCTGCTCTAGGCTTTGGTCAGTGGGGGAGTTGATTCAACAGTATGCGCTGCTCTACTTCATAAGGTTAGTCTTGTCCCATCCATTCTATTCTATACCACTTCTCAAACTCATTGATAATTTATGATGACAACGTTTGCTTTGCATTTCTCCAAGAATTATTAATGGTTTGAGAAGCCAGATCAAGCACTTGAAAGAGTGTTTCCTCCTCTATCTAAATACTGGCTGTACCTTGTTTTTTTTTCAACTAACTTCTCCTTATTTGGATATTGGAGGAAAAATTATTTCTTGTGCTTGATCCATTACGTCAAATATTCACCAACATCTTACATCATTGTTGTTGCACAGGCTCTAGGAGCTGAGAAGGTTGTAGCTGTTCATATCGATAATGGATTTATGAGAAAACAAGAGAGTCAACAAGTTGAGGAATCTCTTAAATGTCTTGGATTAAAGCTTAAAGGTATTTAAATCTCCATGGTAACTGTTGCTATGTACTTCTCCTTGGTAACATTTGACATGGAAAGTGATGTGAAAGCTTAAATTAGGCATTGAGTTATTTTTTGTGGCTACTGCATTCTGGGAATGCGTAGCCACTATGTCAAACATGTGACAAACATCCAAAAATACACAAAAATACATTCTATGTTAGAAATGGAAGTTTTCTTAAAGTACGATTATGATCACTTTAAAAAAAATATTGTATTCAAAAACCTCAAAAAGCTTGGGCTACCTGTGATTCAATATGCAAATAATTCATTGAGTTTCTATTTCTATTCAGTAGCCACATGCGCTCATTGAGCGTCTATTTTTAAATCTTTTCTTAAGAATTCAAGTATCATTATAATTAATGAACTATTATGGCTGCTTCTCTTCTAAACTCTTGCTAAATTCGATGGCATTCACAGGAGATGGTGATTGTACATGTACACTGTATGTTTCAACCCACAAGTTTAGACAACAATAATTATATTTGCTTCAAATAAAAATGACAGTAGTAATTAGAATATGATAAGGTATAGTGTATAAAATAATATGAAGACACTCAGTATGAATGGGATGCCTGAAATAGTGTAAAGTAAAGCCTGTTTCACAGTAGTGACATAAGCATACGCAACATATCCAGACTCATTTGGGCTTTGCTCATTAGCCGCACTTGTCTTTTCTCACACCTATTCAAGAAATGCTTCACTGAGCCTGCATATGTTGCTAAAGGCCCGGGCAAACGGCTTCAACATTTGCTTCAACATCCTTTCGAATTTTGTTGAATGGCAATGTAGAAGCTATTTGCAACCCCATTTCAACATTGCTGAAACCGTTCCCCCCCTACAACATCATTCAACAGCCATTCTACAGCATTCAACAAAATCGAACCAATGTTTATTTAGATATTTATTTATAAGGCTTTCCACATGTGTGGGAAACCACAACAACAGAGCTAGGCTCCAAAAATGAGTGGATCGAAGCAAATGTTGAAGTTCAACAACCATTCTACAGCATTCAACAAAATCGTTTCAATGTTGAAGCAAATGTTGAAGCCGTTTGCCCGGGCCTTTTATGCTTTTGTTGCTAGTGTGAAGCAGGTTTAAACAAAGCCAGACACCCCAAACATTTCTGGTACCAGTGCCTTGCATAGTTTTCAAATACTGTTTGTTATTTTGTGATTTCAGTTTTAAATGCTTCCAACCAATTCTACAATGCTACTACAACAATATCTGGTAAAAAAGACCAACCAGCTGTCAAAAAACAATTAACAAAGACACTTAATCTTACCATAAACCCTGAAGAAAAACGAAAAATTATTGGAGACACATTCATGAAGGTTTGTGCACTCTTTTTCATCAAATAATAGACCGAATCGAAATATGGCATACTCTTATTGTCTAGCCTCGTGTTCACATTGGAAAACAATAGAGTTTTCACATGTATGTGAGGCTGGGCAGTCAAGAAGAATTGTTATTCAAATTGGCCGCCATATTTCGATTCGGTGTATAGTGGGTTTTTTTGTACTTTAAGAATTAATAGACTTTTCACAATTATCATCTCTTTCATGAATAAAGATATTTTTAAATGCAATTTATTTTGTGGTTATTTTGTTTTTATATTTTTTAATCCATTTTAATTGTACTCAAAAATTAGCCTCCTCTGCTGGTATCTCCGTATGAGTCTGGGAATGAAGATACAATAAATTAACACAAGGTAGAGGGGTTGCAGGGATGAAAAAGGAGGAAAAGGTGTTGCCTGCAGAGGAGACTGTTGAAAAAAATGAGTGATAATTCTTATTTACATTGTTATATCCTGTAGGTTGCCAATACAGTTGTAAGAGATTTAGAGCTAGACACAGATACAACATTCCTGGCACAAGGTATTTGATATTTTATAATTGATACCACGCAGTTAGTTAATTATGAAATGTTATGATGATGATTTACACAATTGCATTTGAAAATCCAGAAAAATATTTTCAGGGCTTCAACAGCATTCAGAACTACATGTATGACCTTTGCAGTACCATTGCAATGCTCAAACAATTGTATATTGGTTCTATCGTGTTTTACAATTTTTTCTTATTTCGATAAATTACTTAATATAATAATACATAAGCAGGCCAGAAAAAGTCCAAATTCAGCTGCTGCCTTGCTAACTACTATTTGTGCTTGCAGGTACCCTTCGTCCAGATTTAATAGAAAGTGCTTCTCACTTGGCCAGCACTAATGCCGATGCTATAAAAACACACCACAATGATACTGAAGTTGTAAGGCTATTGAGAGAATCGGTATGTCAAACTTACTTACTTACTTACTTACTTACTTACTTACTTACTTACTTACTTACTTACTTACTTACTTACTTACTTACTTACTTACCTACTTACTTACTTACTTACTTACTTACTAACTTCTTAATTATGATAATTACTTACTTGCTAACCTATTTACTAGCTACTTACTTACTTACCTACTACTTACTTACTTACTTACTTACTTACCTACTTACTTACTTACTTACTTACTAACTTCTTAATTATGATAATTACTTACTTGCTAACCTATTTACTAGCTACTTACTTACTTACCTACTACTTACTTACTTACCTACTACTTACTTACTTACCTACTACTTACTTACTTACCTACTACTTACTTACTTACCTACTACTTACTTACTTACCTACTACTTACTTACTTACTTACCTACTTACTTACTTACCTACTTACTTACTTACCTACTTACTTACTTACTTACTTACTTACTGATAATAATTACTTACTTGCTAACCCATTTACTAGCTACTTACTTACTTACTTACTTACTTACTTACTTACTAACTTCTTAATTATGATAATTACTTACTTGCTAACCTATTTACTAGCTACTTACTTACTTACCTACTACTTACTTACTTACCTACTACTTACTTACTTACTTACTTACCTACTTACTTACTTACCTACTTACTTACTTACCTACTTACTTACTTACCTACTTACTTACTTACTTACTTACTTGCCTACTTACTTACCTACTTACTTACTTACCTACCTACTTACTTACTTACTTACTTCTTAATTATAATAATTACTTGCTAACCTATTTACTAGCTACTTACTTACTTACTTACTTACTTGCCTACTTACTTACTTACCTACTTACTTACTTACTTACCTACTTACTTACTTACCTACTTACTTACTTACTTACCTACTTACTTACTTACTTACCTACTTACTTACTTACCTACGTACTTACTTACTTACTTACTTACTTACCTACTTACTTACCTACTTACTTACTTACCTACTTACTTACTTACTTACCTACTTACTTACTTACTTACCTACTTACTTACTTACTTACCTACTTACTTACTTACCTACGTACTTACTTACTTACTTACTTACCTACTTACTTACTTACCTACTTACTTACTTACTTACCTACTTACTTACTTACCTACGTACTTACTTACTTACTTACCTACTTACTTACCTACTTACTTACTTACCTACTTACTTACTTACTTACCTACTTACTTACTTACCTACTTACTTACCTACTTACTTACTTACCTACGTACTTACTTACTTACCTACTTACTTACTTACCTACTTACTTACTTACTTACCTACTTACTTACTTACCTACTACTTACTTACTTACTTACTTACTTACCTACGTACTTACTTACTTACTTACTAACTTCTCAATTATAATAATTACTTACTTGCTAACCTATTTACTAGCTACTTACTTACTTACCTACTACTTACTTACTTACTTACTTACTTACTTACTTACCTACTTACCTACGTACTTACTTACTTACTTACTAACTTCTCAATTATAATAATTACTTACTTGCTAACCTATTTACTAGCTACTTACTTACTTACCTACTACTTACTTACTTACTTACTTACTTACTTACCTACTTACTTACTTACTTACTTACTAACTTACTTACTTACCTACTTACTTACTTACTTACTTACTTACTTACTTACTAACTTCTTAATTATGATAATTACTTACTTGCTAACCTATTTACTAGCTACTTACTTACTTACCTACTACTTACTTACTTACTTACTTACTTACTTACTTACCTACTTACTTACTTACTTACTTACTAACTTACTTACTTACCTACTTACTTACTTACTTACTTACTTACTTACTTACTTACTAACTTCTTAATTATGATAATTACTTACTTGCTAACCTATTTACTAGCTACTTACTTACTTACCTACTACTTACTTACTTACTTACTTACCTACTTACTTACTTACTTACCTACTTACTTACTTACCTACGTACTTACTTACTTACTTACTAACTTCTCAATTATAATAATTACTTACTTGCTAACCTATTTACTAGCTACTTACTTACTTACCTACTACTTACTTACTTACCTACTACTTACTTACTTACTTACTTGCTAACCTATTTACTAGCTACTTACTTACTTACTACTTACTTACTTACTTACTAACTTCTCAATAATAATAATTACTTACTTGCTAACCTATTTTCTCGCTGCTTACTTACATAAACTCTTGGTCTTTGGTAACTATAATGATGACAATAATTATTATGATAATGATGACAATAATGATAACGATTACTTACATGTGTCTATTCACTGTATCATGATCGTTATTTCAGGGTCGTGTTGTTGAACCTCTCAAAGACTTCCATAAAGATGAAGTTAGACAGTTAGGACTAGAGTTAGGTCTACCCGACACTATAGTACAAAGACATCCATTCCCAGGTAAAAGCTGATTATTCACACAATCTTCCTGAAAAAGGCAGACTTCAGATTCAATATAAGAATAATAGCCTGCAACTATAAAGTTACGATTTAGAATTAAACCAGTGAAATAGATGTTTACCTACATGTAATATTATAAAAAAGTGTTTTATTTAAGGTGTGTTAAGGGGTTGCAGGACTCCCAAAAAAATAACAAGCACAGCTTTGGAATGATCATGCACAACAAATACAACTGAAATAAATATCCTGCACTGCCTTGAGGGCAAAAATAAATATCCTGCACTGCCTTGAGGGCAAAAATACATATCCTGCACTGCCTTGAGGGCAAAAATAAATATCCTGCACTGCCTTGAGGGCAAAAATAAATATCCTGCACTGCCTTGAGGGCAAAAATACATATCCTGCACTGCCTTGAGGGCAAAAATAAATATCCTGCACTGCCTTAAGGGCAAAAATAAATATCCTGCACTGCCTTAAGGGCAAAAATACATATCCTGCATTGCCTTGAGGGCAAAAATACATATCCTGCGCCAAAAAATTGACCAATTCCCCAGAGTTGTTTTCATTAACCTGTGAAACAAAGTATATTAATTAAGGTGTGATAGTACACTGTATATCATTTTCACCTCCAAAGTAGCCCATCTATTCTTCGCCCTGGCGGGTTCAGTTATGGGAGAATCGAATGTTGCCGAGGCGAAGAGGGAGTGGGGAAACTGTGTACTTTTGTAAACGTCGCTGAAGGGGAGGAAGGAGGGGCAAAAAAAACTTGACTAAGATGCTGTACCTATTGCATAACTTCGCAGAAATGGACAGAATTGTTGCAAACGATTGCTTAAATACCTAAATTTCAGCACGAGAGCATTTGAGATAGTTCTCACCTAGACTTCATACCTGAGAGAGCGTGTAAACATCCCACCTGGCTACGATATTTAGCTGTTTTGGTGGTAAAGATAGAACTTTGAATAATGATAAAAGAACACAATGGAATTAAGGTGCATGAAAGAGTGACTGCTAAAATGTGTTTCACATGTTAATGAGAACTGCACTTAACTAGTGAGAAAGATATAAGACTAATCTAACTTGTCTTTTTATCAGGCCCTGGTCTGGCTATTCGGGTTATTTGTGGAGAAGAGCCGTACCAAGGCAATGATTTTGCTGAAACAAATATTGTGCTGGGACAAATTGTGGATTATGCGGCATCGATCCTGAAGGTAACTCATTGAAAAGCACCTTTACTGGTTTTAACAAAATATAAGAAAAAAAATAATAAATCGTTTTGTTTATTTTAATTTGTTTATGAATTGTGTAATCTATTCATCTATTATTTTGTGCTATTTTTCTACTGTGTATTTGCGTATTCATCCATTTATTCATTCATTTCTCACTTATTCAGTTTGCATTTGTGTCAATAGACCAAATCGGCTTATGCGTTGCTGTATACGGTTTGACCCAACTCAAATCTTTTGGGAATAAGATTCTTTGTCTTATGTATTTCGATATCACATGGAAAATGATTGGAACAAAGGTTTTTATTCCCAGTGGTTTTGGATACACCAAATCGGTTAACACGTTGCTATGTATGTTTCCATCCAACTCAAATCTTTTGGGAATTAGATTCTTTGTCTAGTGTGTTTCAATCTCTCTTGTCTCTTTGTCTGTGTATATTAAAATAAACCATGTTCAAACTTTGTATTCATCCTCTTATTTTTCTATGTCTGTCTGTTTGTTCGTCTATTTGTCTGTCTGTCCACCAGTCTGTTATGATAAGCTATGTGCAGCAGCATCTAATAAGACTGAATCATGTTCAAACTTTGTAATCATCCTCTTATTTTTTCTCTGTCTGTCTGTCTGTCTGTTTGTTCATCTATTTGTCCGTCTGTCCACCAGTCTGTTGTACATGTGATAAGCTATGTGCAGCAGCATCTAATAAAACTGAATCATGTTCAAACTTTGTATTCATCCTCTTATTTTTTTTCTCTTTCAGCCACATTCTCTGTTACGGCGAGTCAAAAGCGGTACATCAGAAAACGAACAAAGCATCCTTATGGACATTACAAGCAAGTACAAGATAGGGGCAACGTTACTGCCAATCAAATCAGTGGGTGTCCAGGGTGATGGACGGACATACAGCTACGTTGTGGCACTGTCCAGTAATGATCACCCTGACTGGCAATCATTGAACTTCATGGCCAGAGTGATACCAAAAGTATGCCATAATATTAACAGGTGAGCATTTAGTAGTCAAGGCGCGGATCCAGGATTTTTTCCTTTTTTTTTTTATTAAACATTATGAACACAGTTTACAATGACAATATTCACATCTATAATATAATGTACAATAGTATATGACTATAATGAATTAAATATACTATACACAAAACACAACAATAACGCGTAATAATTTAATTTCGTTTTATAAAATTGGCTTATTTCCTATTTTTAGCTACGGATCCAGGATTTTGTGAAGGGGCTTATTTTTATTTTACTGATTTGTTTCGAAAAGGAGAGGGGGGGGGGGGGGGGGGTGAATTTTGTATCTTTTTTAGTCTCAATTTTATTTAATTTTCTATTAATATTTCTTTTTTCGAATCCCTCCCCCCCCCCTCCCTCCTCCCCCCTGGATCCGCGCCTGTAGTCCCCTTCACAGTTCCCTGCACCATCTTGAAAAGTAACCGGGCCTCTGCATCGAAGCGAACGATGAGCTTGCAATGATAGAGACCTTTTAACATCTTGCGGGACAAATATCCACATGTCTCTATCATTGCAAGCTCAACGTTCGTCTCGCTTCGATGAAAAGGCTAGGCTACCTTTCAAGATGACGCAGGGACCTGTGAAGGGGACTATTGTCAGATTAAGAGCTTCATTCTTAGTACGTTTTTATTTATGAATTCGTCTTCCTAGGGTATGTTTCACGTTTGGTAAAAGAATCAAATATCAGATCCAGGACATCACCCCTACATTCCTATCTCGCGGTGTTTTGAGTCAACTACGACAAGCCGATTGTGTAGCACATACAGTATTCAGTGAATTTGGTAAGTCTTGGGACAGCTAACTACTATGTATTATCAATGATCAACCTCGTTCCCAGGGCCCTCTCCCTTCGCTTTTGGACAAGGGAGAGTACCCTGGGAACGAGGTTGATCAATGATTGCAAGTAAGGTTTACAACATGAGCTGCCATGTTGTATTGTCAGGTACAATCACAAGCCGAAGGTGCGTGATTGTATAGCCGATACAACACGGACGCGAATGTTGTTAAAAACGCCTTGGTTAGTTCTTAAGATTAAAATAAATCTCGCTGAGAAATTTCAAGTTAAAACTTATGCAAATCAATACTGTTGTATGAAGATTTACAACACCCATGACAGTTATGATATCTTTTGAAAATTACTCATGAATTATTAGTGAGTTTTATTGGTTTTAGTTTTGAGTCAGGGCCTGCTCTGAGAAAATATGTTAACATTATAACACTTCATTTGCAACTATACCAAGCAACAGATAACAACTTGATGTTGACGAGTTGTAACGTCGCTTAAATCTGGGTTCAGCTCATTTACTCTTAGATAACAACTTTTTATCATTGATTGTAATAGGATGTCTCAAGAATATTAGTCAAATGCCAGTAGTTTCGATCCCAGTCCACTTCGACCGTGACCCTATCGACCACATTCCATCATGTCAGCGGTCGCTGGTCATCAGACCGTTTGTGACTAATGACTTTATGACCGGTGTTGCTGCGGTACCAGGCCAACACATCCCTCTAGAGGTAAGTCATCCTTTCTTCATTCCTTTCTTCTTTTCACTCCTTCTTTCCCAACAACAACTACAACAACAAAAACAACAACAACAGCAAAACAGCAATATAAATGATAATGACAACAGTGACAACAACAACAATAATAACAATAACAACAACACCAATAACATAACATCAAAACAGCAACAGAAACTTACAGTGAGGACACTTGAACCGTGAACACACACAGTGTGTTACTTTTTTAAATCCACATCCCATGAGCTAGTCTTCCCCGCAGCCGTTATTAGTGTTGGGCTTCCTGTCCCTCCCTACTAACGTCAGTGAGGAGGGACAGGAAGCCCGACACTAATAACGGCTGCGAGGGAGACTACCCATGAGCGAATAGATTAGAAATAAGATTTATTATGAACACTTGGGTATTTGAATTCACTGCTTCATTTTTAGAGGATTTGAAGCAGTAGAAGGTTCAAAAAATAATAACATGAAAACTGAAAATCAAGTGATCACAGTTCGTGTATCCTCACTGTAAACGATAATAACAACCACAATCACAACAACAGCAACAACAATAGTCCCCTTCACAGTTCCCTGCGCCATCTTGAAAGGTATCAGGGCCATTGCATCGAAGCGAGACGAACGTTTAGCTTAATGATAGAGGTACGTTAATAATTGTCCCGTAAGGTGTTAAAAGGTCTCTATCATTGCAAGGTCAACGTTCGTCTCGCTGTGACGCAAAGGCCCGGTTACCTTTCAAGATGGAGCAGGGAAATGTAAAGGAGACTATTGAAAAGTCAACGTCCATCATCATCAACTGTCCTTGTATGCTTTCCAGGCAGTGCAAGAGTTGGTTTCCAGAATAAGCAAGGTCCAAGGGGTATCACGTGTCCTGTACGACCTGACCTCAAAGCCTCCTGGGACGACTGAATGGGAATAACCTCACACAATAGGACATTTGAACGATGACGTCATCTAACTACAAGTACCAGAATGCTTTGCTTGCTTCTTCTTTTCCACCGCCTAAAAGTAACTACAAGTACAATAATGCTTTGCTTTTTTCTTCTTCTACTTTTTCTTGTTCTTCTCCTCCTAATTTTTGCCGAGAGAGAATGGGGAGAGTGACGTCACGTCTCTCCTCATTCTCTCTCGTCCAAAACGTTTCAGTTCGCGTAAAAGTATGGACTGTTTTGCAGTCTGACCATTCTTAATAGGGAATTAAAATTCTAAATAAGAAATAAAATCTATCAAGCATTCTGGTACAGATAGTAAAGTGACTCCATCTTGAAAATGTCGCATGTTGAATTGAAGATTTCGCGCACTTTATTTTGCTGTTAATTATTATTATTATTATGATAATGATTTTGTAGATGTATTATAAGTAATTTTTATCTATTAAACTTAACGCAACTTTAGCAGTTATTTTAGTTCTTTTACTGGTTACATGGAGTAACAGAAAATACTCCTTAGAACTTCCAGACTGCAATCATGATTACCCGTGCAGTAATAGAAACAAATACTCGTTTAGCAGATATTTTAATGCTTTAGCAGTTATTTTAAGTTTTGACACATGTAGTAACAAGAATGCTCTATGAAAAAATGTGGACCTACTGACGTTGTCAACGTAATCAAGCAATCGGATATTTATGTGTTGTGATCGTCCGTGTGTGTAGTCTTGAGAAAGACTATGTTGGAGTTGGTGTCTGTCAATTCGACAACCTTAGTGGAATTTTTTTTCGCTTTATTTTCATTTCTTTTTCCTTCCTGCTACGGCGGGGGTTTTGCAAATTTTTCTTATTGACACAGCTCTGATCTTTGAATATCGTGATTTTTCTCGGTCGTACTATGTTTCGCTATATTTTTCTCTTATTTTCCTTTCTTTTTCCCTCTTGCTATGGTGTTTTGTTTTGCAAATTTTTACTCATTGACACAGCCCTTTTCTTTGATTATCGAGACTTTTCTCGATCATGCTAGGTTTCGCTTAATTTTTTCTTTTATTTTCCTTCTTGCTTTAGTTGGGTTTTTGTAAAAATTTTCTTATTGACACAGCCCTTAATGCAAGTTTAAATAGTTTTGATTTTCATTCTTTTGGTAACTATTCGTTAATTGGTTACTCCATGGGGCGCTTTTGAAAACAAATCAGTATATTCTCGCGTTCGTTCGCATGATCATTAATGATTGATGCAAACAGCTATTTCAAATACTTACAATTGAATACTGAATGTTGCATTTCAAGACCCAAGGGCATTGTGGGTCTCATTAATTTGAAATATAAAATAATTTAGAGGGAAGTTAGAAGAATAGCCACTGTGGATCTGCTGTGAATTGTAAATATAGTGTGATATGCTCCCTATATATGTAGGTAGTATATATTAATTGTTTCGGATATAATTTTACTTAAATAATAATTTTTTATTTTATTTTAGGCCATATTCCATTACCCGAGATGCAATTTGGTCCTGGTATATATGCATTATTTAGTATGCATTTTTCAGGATTCAAAGCTTTTTGAAATAGCTGTATATAACTTATTACTTATAACTTTTAAGAGTTACGGAAGTCATTGATTCTATGGTGGCGCTATTCAAAACTATTCTATACTCTGTCCATCCCTTGTTACCAGAAAATACCGACAAAATATCTCCCTGCCATGTATGTATATGTAGAGACACGCGCGAACTAGAAAGCTATCGCGCCTCTAGCAACCAGGGTAAAATCGGTCGTGATCGAGTAGCTTTTCGCGTGTAATATTTAATATAACTTTAGCTAAGTTAAATTGTTTTGATTCTTTTACTTCTATTACTTTAGATCTCTATTGTTACGTCAACAATCATGATGGCGTTATAATTTTGAAATCTTTTCTGGAAGACTTTTCGATATTAATTTTTAATCAGCGTATCATAGTATTGCTTTCCTGCTATTAACAACTAGTTCAAACTTTTCAAAAAACTTTGTTTAAACTTTAACTCCGGTTGTTAAGAAACAATAGCATATTCTATTTCAGTAGTATTTACTGAAGTACGGAGCACGTCCGCGAGTAGTTAAGTGGGTTAAGGCAATTAAAAAAAAATCATTTTTAACTTCTATTAAAATCCCTTCTGATAACTATTTGTTCAAACTTTTAAAAAACTTTGTTTAAACTTTAACTCCCGTTGTTAAGAAACAATAACATTCTATTTTAGTAGTATTTACTGAATTAGTATGCCGAGCACGTCCGTCAGCTAGTACATAAGTGAACTAAATTGTAAGTTAACTGAAAAATCATTTTTGAACGTCTAAATCCCTTCTAATAACTAGTTGTTCAAACTTTTAAAAAACGTTGTTCAAACTTTTACTCCTGTTGTTAACTAAGCAACAGTAACATTCTATTTTAGTAGTATTTACTGAGAAGTAAGAAAGACTATCCGTGAGTACACAAGTGGGTTAAATACTAAGTTAACTGAAAAATCACTTTTAAACGTTAACGCTTCTAACTTAAAAAAAACTTTGTTCAAACTTGTACTCTTGTTGCTAAGTGACACACTGTGTCACTGTCGACATACCACATGCAAAGTCCTTAAACTGTTTTTCTAAATCTTACATAAACTTCACACCCACACCTGCTTATGCATTCTTAGTTTTCATAACTTCGTCGAGATGAGTAAGGAGATCGAAAAACTGCTTTTTTTCCTGGTGTTGTTCAACGTGGTTCTCAAATGCCAAGCATGTAAGTATTGTGGTGAAAATAAATTAATTTTTTGTTTTACAGTGCGAATCCCAAAACCGTGGGTACCCACAAATATTTTAGAAATCGTTTTTTCTTCGTTGAACAACTCAGAAACAACTATATTGCCGCAAGAAGTTTGACTGATGTGTAGTATGATAAACTTTTTGTAGTTAGAGTTGTTTGTGAGTTGTTCAACGAACAATAAACGATTTCTAAAACATTTCTGGGTGTCCACGGTTTTTCGATTCACACTGTAAGTTTATCAATTCAGTAATTAAGAAACAGCAAAAAAACTATTTTAAAAGATTTGTACAGGAAATTGTAGTGTTAAGATTTTAGTACTATTTACTGAAGTAAGAGCGTGGGTAAATGTATAAGTGAAGTAAATAGTAATCTGGAAACTAGCGAGTAAACTAGTATAGGCTGCGTCGGTGTACTGTTTGATATATAAGTGATAGGTAATAGAATGAAATCTGTAACACCGTAAAGAATGCCGTTGACTTAACTTTACTGACGTTTCGAGCTTTAGCCCTTCGTCGGAGTATAAAAGGAAAGTAAATTGTTAGTTAACTGAAAAAATCTTCCAGCCAGGCGCAAGTGTCGTACTAATTTGGGAGACTCGAGGCCCGGGCAAACGGTTTCAACATTTGCTTCAACATACGTTCGAACGCTTTTAAACTCTTTCAACATTGTTGAAACGTGTTGAATCGATGTTGAATTGATGTTGAAAGCGTTTAAACATTGCCAGCATTCAATAAAATCGAACGGATGAAACCGTTTGCCCGGGCCCTCACACACTCGCTTCCCTTACATTATCATTTCTAGCATACACACAACTCTGCTCACATATTGATTTTTGCGGAGGTACTAAAACTGAAAAACAGTAAAACCCTTCCTGCCTGAGTCGGGACTCAGGCCACAGTGGCGAAAGATGTGTGATAAAACATAGAGCAGATTTCGTATGACTATGAAAAGCTCGCGCGCGGACAAGGCACGACAAAGCATGTCAACATTTTTTTTTTACAAACGTCTAATTAACTCTTTTACTCGGCCGACGAAGGACTAAAGCTCGAAACGTCAGTAAAGTTGAGTCAATATTTTTTACGGTGTTACAAATTTCATTATATTACCTATCGTTTATATCAAACATCGACGCAGCCTATACTATAGTTTACTCGCTAGTTTCCATTTATTTTTTTACAAACATTTCGGTCGTGTAAGGCACGCACCGGCACACACATTTTACAGCCATACGAAATCTACTCTATACGCCTCCTATGTCGCTCATATTAGAGAATCAAGTTGTTAAGGGAGGGATTGAGGATGTTGGTACGTAAGTGAGTGATAAATGAGTGACACATGCAGGTACGGAAATATGTAAGTAGTCTAAGTAAGTAGATCGATAAGTAAGAAGTAGATCGAAAAGTAAAGTTAGAAGTAGATCGAAAAGTAAGATAAGAAGGAAGGAAGAAAATAGGTAGGTAAGTTCGTGGAAGAGTAGCTGAAATTAGATGAATAACGCCTTGAAATATATTTTATTACAACTTAAATTATATTGATTATAATTTTTTTTTTCACATCAGCATCGGGGTGTCGCCACATCCACTTCAAAGAAGACATACAATCCAGCAGCATACTAATGAATCACGTGATCAGTGAACACAACGTCACAACGGACCAATTCTGCCGCTTTAAATGTTACGACAATGATAGCTGTATCTCGTACAACACTGGGCCCGCTACAGAACCAGATATGATTACATGCCAACTGAACAACGCCGATAGATATCAGTATCCATTGGATTTTATCGAGAAGACAGGCTATTCTTACAGGGGAGCCGAGGTAAGGATACAATCGATACTTTATCGGTTTGTTGTCGATGTTCTATCGGTGTCTTGTCGATGTTTTATCGGTGTCTTGTCGATGTTTTATCGGTGTCTAGTCGATGTTCTATCGGCGTCTTGTCGATGTTTTATCGGTGTCTTGTCGATGTTCTATCGGTGTCTTGTCGATGTTCTATCGGTGTCTTGTCGATGTTTTATCGGTGTCTTGTCGATGTTTTATCGGTATCTAGTCCAGCCTAATCGAATTTTATAGTTTGAAGTTAATTAGGGGTTACAAATCGTCCATGCCACGTCCTTTTTAAAGGAATTCCGGTATCTTTTAGGGTTTTTTTTATTTTTCCGACGAGCATAACCTGAAAGGGGAGTGGGCGCTGAATCAAAAACAATTAAAGTAATGGGGGTGGGTGGGTGGGGGAATTTTATACATGGACGACTTTTTGTGTCCTTATGTCTAGAGAAAGATTTTAGTGTTTGCACGAATTCGTTTTAATTTTGTTTTCTTCAGTCTTTGCATGATTTATTTCTCTCTTTACTTTGATTTTTGATAATGAGAAGTCCTGTTCTTTGAGTTTTCACGGAATCTGATTGTTAACTTTTCGATTGTAGAACTTCTGTCGAGATGTGACTTGCCAAAACAATGGAACTTGTCAAGTTGGTTTTGGTAGCGATCATTTTAGGTGTATATGTACAAAACATTTCGTTGGGAAATATTGCGAAACAGGTACGTCACACTGTTTTGTTTTCATTCATATTGTTTTTAATTTATTTATACTTTTCCCTCATTTAACTGATGCTCTCCTTTTGAATTCTGCTTTGGAAGTTTTAGTTTTAGGTTGTTGTTATGAAACCGTTAACTATATATACTCGTGCAAGCAGCGAGTAACTTTTACCTTTTTTTTTTTATTCTGTCCCGGCTCAAGCTTTCCCTCATATCTTTCCTAAACTTTTTTATGCCTATCATCATTCCTCACCTTCCCTCGATCTTCCCTTCTCCTTTTGCTTCCCTCAATACCTTGTCCCTTCCCTTCATAATTCTGTTTTGTTTATTTTCCTCCCGCCTGTATTTTTTCTCCTTACCGCCTTTCCTATTACCAACTTTCCTTCTCCCTTCTGTTTCTCGCATCATCGACGTCCTAGCCTTCCCTATTTTATCCCTCTGCTTTGATAACCTTCTTTCTTTCTCCATTACCATCTCCCTTCCTATTTCCTTCTCCTTATGTTCCCTTCTCCTTTCTCTCATTTCCTTTCTATTTTCCTTCTCTTTCCTACTTTCAATCTCCCTCCCTTCCTCGTCTTTGCCCTTTCTTTTCCTCTCATATTCTCATCCTCTCATGGGTCCACTGTAATTGGCTACGCTGTTGTGGTATCCCTACCTCAAACCAGTTAAATTTTTTCTTTTTCTCTCTTTCTTTCCTTTGATATTATTTTGTTGATATTTTGTGGTGAAGCTTCCATCTCTTCACGTTTCCCCTCGTCTTCGTCTTTTCTCTTCTATTTCCCGCGTTCCCGCGTTCCCTCTTTTCCTCCCCTTACTGATTTTGATATCGTTAATAATTTGGTGTGTTGATTGTATTTTAGATGTAGATGAGTGTAATACTATGCAAGTCATGTGTCCTGTAAATGCCTTCTGTAACAACAGTTATGGATCGTACTTCTGTACGTGCAAGCCTGGATTTAGTGGCGATGGTTCTATATGTACAGGTACAGCTGATTGCAAAGAGGTTGATATGCATTTGTACTTATCAAAACACAAAGGAATTCACTTTATGTATATGAATTTCTCGAAAAACAATAGAATAGATTTGATGAAATAACTTTAAGAAATCGCGCATTCTGATTGGTTGACGCGCGTTTGTATGCATGTCGATTAAATATGTCAATTTTGTATTTTATAAAATTGAATATCAAACTTGCTTTCTGTGTTGTGCTCAGTAAAAATATCATGCGCGGATTGGCAGAGCACTGGAGAAATGCTTCTCCTAACACGTATTTCGAGATCTGACAATCCTCGCGCGCTTTATATATAACTGCACACAGCACGCGCGCGTGTTTTCTATTTTTTTTTAGTAATTACAAATTGGTAACTCTATTGTAATGTGTATATATTGCGTGGTTCATGTCTGAGTAAATTCATAGTTAGACAATAACTAAATAGTTGATAACTAAATACTATTACGCTCTGTAGTAGTTGCTCCCCCATTGTATGAACTCTAATTTTTCATCATTTCACTTGCAGATATAGATGAGTGCTCTAACAAGTCAGTATGTGATGGCAATGCTACTTGTATCAACACACATGGATCATTCAACTGCAACTGTAATAACGGTTATGCAGGAGATGGCTTAACTTGTCAAGGTAAACATTTCTAAAAGCGTTCAATACTGAATAGTTCATTCTCCAAAACCCAAGGGCATTATGGGTCTTATTAATTTGACATAAAAGTAAATATACAGTGATATGCTCCAACTAGGTAGCTAGTTTTTTGTTTGGAATACATTGCACTATAGAAATCAAGTACATTATTATTAAGATACATGAGAAAATTACCAATTGCCCATGGCACGAACGAACCCTCCGTTTCGGCTTTCTAGTCCAATGTGTTAACCACTAGGACCAACCGCTCTGGATACGCAGCCGGTCAATGAAGTATAGTAAATGGGTACGCAGAATAAAGAAAACTTTATTGACAAACTCTTTAAATAAACCATAGTTGAATAAATTATACAATGAATAAAATAAATTAATAGATTAAAAAATAGTCGCCCACATGATGGGTTGTGTATATAAAAAAAACTAGAAAAATAAATAAAAATCTACTCGATTCTGTTAAAACTATTTACAATATCAATATTATCTATATCATGGTTTAATTGTTTGAAAGTTCTAGTTCCTCTCATGCATAGTACTGCTGACCTAACTAGATTTATAGATAATTTAACTCTGAGCCAATGTATTATAGTACTGTAGTCAAGCTGTTTCTTCGTGGAAAGCTTTAAGGCTAGTTCTGAAATAAAGCGTTCGGCTTCTCTTCCATCTCCACCATAAGGTGTGAATACGAGTGGTGTAAATGTGCCATGTTCTACCTCGTTAACACGCCGATTATATTGTCGTTTCTTCTCATTCTCATTACTTCTCATTACTTCTCATTACGTAGTGTTGAGTTTCCGGTTAAGGTGGCTTTTTGCAAATGGGTTAAAAACCCTTACATCAAAAAATGCACGTTGCCCCCTTTGCCAAAATCCTCTAGCACTGACATCTAGTCGGGCTTCATCTGCCAAATTGGCGCTGCAAGGAAGAACTTCTCCAGTTAGTGTTTCGAGCTGTGGCTCCACTTGAACATCATGACAGACTTCTTTAAGAAGATAGGCGAACAGATCTCTGACGTCGTCGTGGCGCCTGTGAACAAATCCGCCTTTCATGCATGACATAGCATGGTCAACATCAAATCTCTTACCACATGGGCATGTTGATGGAAGGTACTTTGGTGTCCAACGCAGAATAGAATTCAATGAATTATATAATATATTTTACTTAAACAATATTATATATTAAATAATATTATAAGTTTTGAAGCAAAAAAATGTAAAAACAAATCAATACTATACTATTGTAAAAAAGTTATTGTAAAAAAAGAAAGTTTTGATATTGTTAAAAATAAATAAAAATATTATATGACCCAAAATGCATTTCAGTCTTGGAAAGCACTATTCAGTATGCAGTAAATGAACAAGGTTTTTTAACTAGCTGTATACACTATTGATTGAACAATTATTTTACAAACTAAGACAAAAAATCATTTGTACATTATTATAGATTTGTAAAATTATCACTGATTTTCCTAGTATTGCAAAATGTATTTTACAGTGAGGATACTCGAACTGTGAACACTTGACTTTTTTCGGTTTATCATTACTCTACTGCTTCAGCACCTCTTAAAAATGAAGCAATGAGTTCAAATACAATTGCATGAGTTCATAACACATCCCATTCCGTCGGCTCTCTGGAAGATTAGCTTCGGCTAAAGGGACTTGACTTTTTATTTCTAATCTATTCGCTCATGGGATGTGGGTTAAAGTTACAGTAAACCTTCGTGGAGTCTCGCGGGGTGTCTCCGTAAAAAAATCATTTGTTGACAATTACAAGACAATTAAACATTATGCAGATCAATTCGCTCAAACTCAGACAGTGTCGTTTTGAGTTTAAAAAATCAAAACTTTTTATATATAAATATTTCTTAAAAAAAATTACACAGACATATTTTATAGTTATTGTGCTTTAAAATGATGTATAATACTTTATAACAACATCTAATCTGGCGCTCTAATGACACCCCGCGAAGGTTGACTGTAACCTTAAGAAAGTTACAAAACAAACCTCAAAGTGTTCACGGTTTGAGTGTTGTGACAGTAATACATCAAAATAAATATGATAATGCTTCAGTAACTATACACTAACTACTTAAATTTATATTATATATAATATTATTTATTGTTATTACTATTAATAGAGTTCAAGTCATTGTCATTAATATTGTCCACCAAAAAAGACATCAAAACTAAAAGAAATGTCACATGACACTACATAAGTTAGCATCACCCGCCATTTTTCTATAATCACTTTGTTATATTTACACTAATTATAATACATCAAAATATATATGCTAACACTTATAATTTTAGAGCTGTTTTATATTTGAATTTATCTTATACATAATACTATTTGTCCTTCATTGCATCTTCATTACCGTCATTAATCATTGATATGTTATCATCATCATCATTTGCATCATAATCATGCCATCACCGAATCAGGGGCGGATCCACAAATTTGTCAGGGGGGTCTTCCAATTGCAAATGTAGGGCTCTTAATTAAGGTGTTAGGGAGTGTCCGGTCCCTAAATGTCTAGGGGGTATGTGCTGCTACTATGGACACCCCCCTCAATCCTCCCCTGTGAATCATTATTATGATCTTATATTATTATTATTAATATTATCATTATTGTTACCATTTCCTGATGATGACTATGTAGTCGAAAAAACGTTCGAATAAAGTAGCAACAAATCTAAACGCCTTATTTTCTACATCGACGAGAGCGACAATTTATGACACATTATTATTTTTATTATTATTATTATTATTATTATTATTATTATTATTATTATTATTATTATTATTATTATTATTATTATTATTATTATTATTACTGGAATATATATTTTCTATATCTATTTCATTTTGGAATATAATACTTCATTATCAATAAATTATTTATAACTAGCTAATTAACTTATCAAAAAAAAATATTTAATTTATATCTCTATATAAATATTATAAACAACACGCATAGTCAGTAAAAGTAATTCATACTAATAACAGTCGAGATAAACTCTCCATGCTCAACAAAATCAGCAATAATAATATTGAACCTGTGGACTTCACTGCCACACAACGCCTTGAGCCAGCCAGTCAAATGGCCATTGCACCTAACGGCCAATTGATCTTTTAAAGTACCTGTCAGATTTTGCACAATCGTTGAAGTTTGAGGCGTTAGAACACACTGTGTAACGTGAAAGCTAGTCGTTGGCTGCTCAGACTTTAGACACATCGTATCTAGGAATTTTAACAGGGCTTTTCTGTCGTCAACATCCGCCCAAGGAGACGGGATAAACATTGAGGACCAGAAACACGGGTAGCACTCCACAACTTGCGGTTCGTGGTAAAATATGATGACCTTTTCGTCGTTCCCCCACATGTCTTGAAGAGTAAAGTTTAAGCTGTCTTTCCCAGGTACTCTCATAACTTCTCTAAACATCCCTACTAAAGTATCAGCTAATATCTGGTGCGCTTCACAGTCCATGTTGTAAAAGTGATTGAAGTCGAGAATTATCACTTCCTTTGGGTGTTCCTCGATGAATTTTTCGATGTCGACGAATATTTCTGAAATAGGGCAGCCATATAACCCATGTACGATACGGATCTCTTTGTCAATCTCTCTAAAAGCTACTCGTATGTCCAAATAGCGGATTCCTGCTACAAGTTGCTCGTATATTTTCATGGACTGAGTGACAGACCAACTATGAATAACTGACTTTGCAAATTTTCCGAAAATGCTGACAAGGTTTTGAATACTCGAAGGCTCGTCCGGGCCGATTTCTAAAGACTGATCGAGAAAGAATGTCCCTGAGTCGTGAGATCCTGGGATGACTAAATCTTTAAGGAAACACAGTTGCTTTTCGTTGGGAAGGTTTTCCATCCATCTTGAAAAATCTTCACCCTTCCCTTCCGCCATCTTGGATTTTATATACCCAGACCACCCGGTTGGTTGTTTATATATCGTCCAATCTCACCACAGGACACCCAAGCACTCTAGAACTGAATAAAGACGTATTTGAGTTTAAAATCAACATAGTTAAAAAAAGGATATAGAAAGCAACTTGCTTGAGGATATATAGCTTGTTTGTTAAATCGTAATATGATATCAATAATAACTAATAATGACTAATCAATAATGTCGTTGACTGATGATGATTGAAATGATGACGATGATAATAATAATAATTATGAAGATGATAAACGTAATGACAATGATGATGATGATTTTAAGCGGTCCCACCACACCACACCACACCACACCACACCACACCACACCACACCACACCACACCACACCACACCACACCACACCACACCACACCACACCACACCACACCACACCACACCACACCACACCACACCACACCACACCACACCACACCACACCACACCACACCACACCACACCACACCACACCACACCACACCACACCACACCACACCACACCACACCACACCACACCACACCACACCACACCACACCACACCACACCACACCACACCACACCACATCACATCACATCACATCACATCACATCACATCACATCACATCACATCACAATACATCACATCACATCACATCACATCACATCAAATTACATCATACATCACATCACATCAAATTACATCATACATCACATCACATCACATCACACCATATCACATCACATCACATCACATCACAACATATCACATCACATCACATCACATAACACCACATCGCATCAGACCACATCACACCACACCACATCCAATCACATCAGACCATATCACACCACCTCACATCGCATCAGAACACAACAGACCACAACAAATCAGACCACAGCACATCGCATCACAACAAATTACATCACATCACATCAAATTATATCACACTATGAGTTACGGCTTTTGCGTTACATCGCATCACATTTGCGTTACATGGCATGACATGGCATTATATTATGTATTTTATTTTATTTTCACAATAGATGCCGACGAGTGCATGATGGAGAATAACTGTTCTCTGAATGCATCCTGCAAGAACAGTGTTGGATCATACAGCTGTGAGTGTAAGACCGGTTTTAAAGGCGATGGATCCAATTGTTCAGGTAATAAACCCATGCAAATCTAAAACTAAAATGTATTTGAGTAAATAGATACTGATTGAATGGATGTGTGCAGAAATGAATGAATGGATGGATGGATGAAGGAATGAAGTAATAAATGAATGAATAATTGTATGAATGAATATTGAAGGAATGAAGGAGTGGAATAATGAACGGATGAATGAAGGAAGGAAGGAAGTAAGGAATAAATGAACGAATGAATAAGTGTATTCCATTTAGGCACACTCAAACATGAGGAGATACACCTATTTCAATTAACGTTGTCCATCTGGAATGGTTGATCTGAGACTGATATGAATTGTGGGAGTTCATTAAATT
>OX459103.1:6303540-6383540 GCA_949775045.1 Metridium senile | reverse complement strand
TAACCATTATATTTACTTAAGGCGGGCTCAAATTCAATAAAAGAAACAATTCTAAAGGAAAAATTAGAAACTGGAACATATTTTGTGTTTGACTTCTTCACATGGAATAGTCTTTTCCCCTCAGTATTTGCTCTGATGGAAAGAGACTTTTTAGGTGATTCGTTCACCATGGTGGCTACTTGAAACTGGAGGGTAAATCTGGTTAGCAAACAGATAATATATGTTATGAGGTGACATATACATGGGGAAAATCTTTCGTCAAATTGCATCGGTAATTTCCGTTGCTTAGGGAAAGTGTTACTGGCTGTGTTTTCACTAAGCCTTTTAATACTGGCGTAACCATTTAAAGGTGTTTGTTTACAGACCAACATTACAACTGTTTTCACTGGAGTAGCGAGTGTAACGTTCACAGACATTGCTCGAATTGCCAAACTTTGACATCTCTAAATGTGAGACTAAAAGTTATCAAAAGTTGGAGAAAAGATAAATCTGATCTATATCTTGAAGATCATATATTTCTTTAAATACTGAAAAGCTTATCAGGAAAGTAGCGGTGGTGGAGGGTCCACAATAGGAGTTTCCTGATCCCGCTATCCCGTTCGTTTTTATTTGATATACCGCCATCCCGTCAGTTTTAATGTTAAAATCACGATTCCGGCATATTAAAAGTTAAAATTATTTGTAATAATAAAAGTGACAAAAATATGTAACACAGACCATACCTTTCTGTTTATCAATTTATCTGTGTTATACAGAGTACTGCATATTGAATAGTGCATTATTGCAAGACAGAAATGCATTTTGGGCCATGTAATCTTATTTACAATAGCATAAATAATAATTAGTTATTTTATTCTTAGTGCATTCCATTCAAAACAATGTACTAGTTAATTATGGGGAGTAAATACTAGTCTACCTACTGGTAGGAAATGCTGACGTTTTACATTTGGATTATAAGTAAATATAAACAGGGAACGCGGCTTGAGAGCAGAGAAGAGAACTAAGTCAACTAGAGATAAAACAGGCAATGATTTTGTATTGATTTGGTCTACATGCATGAATTGTACTTTGTGGCTCATCTTTTTTAGGACATTGCTTTGGAATAGTATTTGGTTTTAAATCAACAACAACATCGTAATGCAATCAATTTTAATGATATAGATAAACACAACAATCATTTTGTGGTAAGGAATTATCTAGCCTTTGTTTAAAAAATTTGTACCAACTATACGTTTTTCCAACCTTAGTATGCTGAGGCAGCAATGATGAGGCAGTCAATATCTCAATAGACAACTGACCTATATAAAACTAAGCAATTCGCAGAAAAAATAAAGACGAAAACTTCTAGTTCGTTTATAGATGGACTGCTCTTCGATGCCTGTATAAACGAAACGCACATATTGTGCATGAGTTGTTATGCAGCATTTTATTTCGAATGTTTTACTGAATTGCTGCATGAACGCTTTGTGCATGGAAAACAAATTCAAAGAGCTCGTATTTGTAATTAAAAAGCTACATAATTTTCTAGATTAATTAACTAGATTACCTACTTTTTGTACAACACTGGTACAAACAACGGCAAACTGCTATGAACTAACTTGTTACAACCCAAAACGAATAAAGCAAGACAACATGCATGGTTTACAATACAGTTGAAAACAACTTATTTGCACTCACAATATAAACATGATAAATTTCTTAAATAAACTGATAGACATACTGAGATACAACTTGTAACTAATTATAAATTACAATTAATGATTTTATATTGATTTCATGGGTTCCAGTAGTTGTTTATGTTTCTAGTTTTGACTCGAGTTGTTGATCTACAATATCCTTACGTTCTTCTTCAATAGCACAATTTTCTCTTGATTTGTTTCCCCACGGCTAGCTCTAAATCACTTTCAGACTTCTATCAAGTAGTTTAGGATGTTGTCCAGTAATTTTGATATACAACTCGCATCAAAAGCGCACGCTATTTCATATCCTTGATTGTCGTTAACGAAAGGCATTGTGGGTCCCAAAAAAATTATCTATTCAGCCCGCTTTAATACATGAATTAGTACTGCTTCCTTGCTCGCTCACTCAGGCTCGCTTCGCTGCGTCAGCAATCACTGTATATGTATTATTTATTATAAATCAATCAGACCCACAATGCCATTTGGTCTTAGAGTACACTATTCAGTATTCAATGTTTTTTGTACATGATTGTTCGTATGCAATGTTCACTTGCAGTAATACAGTTGATCTGGAGCAATATAAATCCAAGTGTCAAAACTCGACTTTTCAGTCTTTTCTTTTCATTTCATTTTCCTTTTTTTTTGTTATGTAATCTTAAAACAGATCATAATACACTTGGCATTCCTTTATCGTGATAGATGTGTCCAGATTAAGACCATTTTACCATGTTTACCGGAAATAAGCACAAAAGACCACACAAGAGAATTATTTACCTAGATAAATTGGTATTAAAACTTATACATTTATTGCCTGAGTAACTCTGTTAACCGTCAAGAATGGCTCCAATGAAAGTCGTAAAATGAAGTTTGATTGTTGCATTAAATAACTGCACAAAAACAGCATAGGCATAGAAATAGACTTGTTTTCTTTATAAAAACGTAGAACACATTATTATGGCATTTATAGGACTATTACCTTTGGTTCTACTGTATTTTATTTTCTAGATCTCTACAAAAACAAGACTATTGCGATCTGTTACACTGTAATTGTTACAAATCCCGCATTACAGTACCGTGATACGATTGGTACTGTAATACTGTGATACTATGGTGCTATGGTACTTTGGTACTGCAATATACTGTGATACTATGGTACTGTGATGTACTGTAATACTGTGATACTATGGTACTGTGGTACTATGATACTATGGTACTTTGGTACTGTGATACTATGGTACTGTGATACTATGGTACTGTGATACTGTGGTACTGTGGTACTGTGATACTGTGATACTGTGGTACTGTGATACTGTGGTACTGTGGTACTGTGATACTGTGGTACTATGATACTATGGTACTTTGGTACTGTGATACTGTGATACTATGGTACCGTGGTACTGTGATACTGTGATACTGTGATACTATGGTACTGTGGTACAGTGATACTGTGGTACTGTGGTACTGTGATACTATGGTACTGTGATACTATGGCACTGTGATACTATGGTACTGTGGTACTGTGATACTGTGGTACTGTGATACTATGGTGCTGTGGTACTGTGATACTGTGATACTGTGGTACTGTGATACTGTGATACTGTGATACTGTGATACTGTGATACTGTGATACTATGGTACTGTGATACTGTGGTACTGTGATACTATGGTACTTTGGTACTTTGGTACTGTGGTACTTTGGTACTGTGGTACTATGATACTGTGGTGCTGTGATACTGTGGTACTGTGGTACTGTGGTACTGTGGTACTGTGGTACTGTGGTACTGTGGTACTGTGGTACTGTGGTACTGTGATACTATGGTACATTGGCACTGTGGTACTGTGATACTATGGTACTGTGATACTATGGTACATTGGTACTGTGATACTGTGGTACTGTGGTACTGTGGTACTGTGGTACTGTGGTACTGTGGTACTGTGGTACTGTGGTACTGTGGTACTGTGGTACTGTGGTACTGTGGTACTGTGGTACTGTGGTACTGTGGTACTGTGGTACTGTGGTACTGTGGTACTGTGGTACTGTGGTACTGTGGTACTGTGGTACTGTGGTACTGTGGTACTGTGGTACTGTGATACTGTGATACTGTGATACTGTGATACTGTGATACTGTGATACTGTGATACTGTGATACTGTGATACTGTGATACTGTGATACTGTGATACTGTGATACTGTGATACTGTGATACTGTGATACTGTGATACTGTGATACTGTGATACTGTGATACTGTGATACTGTGATACTGTGATACTGTGATACTGTGATACTGTGGTACTGTGGTACTGTGATACTGTGATACTGTGATACTGTGATACTGTGATATTATGACAATTTCATACTGCGACACACGTAGTAATAATTATTACAATAATACATAATACATAGACTCAACCATAATACATGACAATATGACGTAAAACATGTTGGGTCGGTGTAAAAAGGTTGAAAAGGAAAAAAGGGGTGGAAGTAATAGGAAGAAAAAGTGACCAGTTAAAAGCGGTACCCTGGTACAGGTAGCAAGAGAAAAAAGACAGAGAAGCAATCCCATCACAGGCAGCATATGGAAACCTTTCAACACCTTGTTGGACAATTATTCTCGTGTCTCTGTCATTGCAAGCTCAACGTTCGTCTCGCTTCGATGCAAAGACCAGGCTACCTTTCAAGATGGCGCAGGGAACTGTCAAGGAGACTATTAATGCTAGTATTTCGAGCAAAGTCACGTGGTGTCACGATCTATTAATGTTTGTTTTGTGGACGATGTTATTATTAATGACATTGACTGTATACTTTCAAAGTGTTGTTGTGTTGATATAGACTAAAATATATATATTTATTAAGTATAATTAAATATATATATTTTATAAGTATTATTTTTGTAAGTGTAAACAAACTAAACTAAAGTAAACTAAAACCAGGAAATAAAATCCAAATTGTTGCTATCTTTTCGTTGTTAACCAGTGACCATTCAAAAACCATTTACTTGTCTTTCCTAGGTAGTGACTTATAATAGTCACTAACTAAGAACTATCACAAATTATCAATTTTAAATTTATTTTATTTCATAGGCATAATGCATCACTATTTCATAGGCATTCTTAATTCACGCATTTGTGACTTATGTAGTGGTCATTTGGGCTTCCTGTGTAATATCGCCACAGGAAGCCCAAAATGGCAGTCAATAATACGAAAGATGAATCCAATAGTTTCTTGTGTGTATTCTTTAGATATCGATGAATGCTTAGATCCAAATCTTTGCCACATGTGTCTGAATACTATTGGTTGTTTTTCGTGTTATTGCTCAAGAGGGTTTGCTTGGAATGGCCTTAAATGCACAGGTAGTGAGCACTAATAAATATAGAAAATAGAATAAACAATTCATTTAGTTACATGCAGCTCTCCCTGGTAAAAGTATCGGGGGTGCTCGTCGTATCTTTTAGGAGTTTAAATGAACAATTTGGTCTCTTTTAGGGTACCGAAATTGAAATTTAGAATGTCACCATTACTATTTTGTTATCATCACTGTATTGTTACTTATGTGTGGTATCTTTTAGGGGTTTAAAACCCGCAAAACCACGCCCTTTTATATAATTTCCGGAATCTTTTAGTTTTTTTTTTAATTTCCGACGAGCATCCCTGATAATTTTATCCGGGAGTTAAAGCAGGCTGTGGCTTTCATCTATAGCTGATGTGGGCTTGCTGTCTCTCACACACACTCCAAACTACATTCTGCACTTACAAAGACACTACATTCGAATGGGAGGAAAACGGGATAACAAACGTCTCTGCTAAGAGCGCAAATATTTAAAATTCAATCTGTTACAGCCCAATAGTTTTTACTTACTACATGTATTATTACTATCACTATCATCACTATCATCACAATCATCACTATCATCACCATCTTCACTATCATCACTATCATCACTATCATCACTATCATCACTATCATCACTATCATCACCATCTTCACCATCATCACTATCATCACCATCTTCACTATCGTCACTATCATCACTATCGTCACTATCATCACTATCATCACTATCATCACTATCATCACTATCATCACTATCATCACTATCATCACTATCATCACTATCATCACTATCATCACTATCATCACTATCATCACTATCATCACTATCATCACTATCATCACTATCATCACTATCATCACTATCATCACTATCATCACTATCATCACAATCATCACTATCATCACTATCATCACTATCATCATTATCATCACAATCATCACTATCATCACAATCATCACTATCATCACTATCATCACTATCATCACTATCATCACAATCATCACTATCATCACTATCATCACTATCATCACTATCATCACCATCATCACCATCATCACTATCATCACCATCATCACTATCATCACTATCATCACAATCATCACTATCATCACCATCTTCACTATCATCACTATCATCACTATCATCACTATCATCACTATATCATCACTATCATCACAATCATCACTATCATCACTATCATCATTATCATCACAATCATCACTATCATCACAATCATCACTATCATCACTATCATCACTATCATCACTATCATCACTATCATCACAATCATCACTATCATCACTATCATCACTATCATCACTATCATCACTATCATCACTATCATCACTATCATCACTATCATCACTATCATCACTATCATCACTATCATCACCATCGTCACTATCGTCACTATCATCACAATCATCACTATCATCACTATCATCATTATCATCACAATCATCACTATCATCACAATCATCACTATCATCACTATCATCACTATCATCACCATCTTCACTATCGTCACTATCATCACAATCATCACTATCATCACAATCATCACTATCATCACAATCATCACTATCATCACTATCATCATTATCATCACTATCATCACCATCTTCACTATCGTCACTATCATCACAATCATCACTATCATCACAATCATCACTATCATCACAATCATCACTATCATCACTATCATCACTATCATCACTATCATCACTATCATCACTATCATCACTATCATCACTATCATCACTATCATCACTATCATCACAATCATCACTATCATCACTATCATCACTATCATCACTATCATCACTATCATCACTATCATCACTATCATCACTATCATCACTATCATCACTATCATCACTATCATCACAATCATCACTATCATCACAATCATCACTATATCATCACTATCATCACTATCATCACCATCATCGTTATCATCACTATCATCGTTATCATCACTATCATCACCATTATCACCATCATCACCATCATCGTTATCATCACTATCATCGTTATCATCACTATCATCGTTATCATCACTATCATCACCATCATCGTTATCATCACTATTATCACCATCATCGTTATCATCACTACCATCACCATCATTGTAAAAAAGCTTATCAATAACAAAGATTATTGATCTCTTTTCCCGAAAGATATCAACGAATGTCATCAAACCCATGAATGCTCTAAAAACGCTAGCTGTCACAACACGCAAGGATCATATACCTGTTCCTGCTCCTCTGGCTATGCAGGCAATGGATTCAACTGTAAAGGTATCGTTTTCAAATGAATAAAGAATCTAAAATGGATAAATGAAGGAATGAATGAATGAATGAATGTATAAATGAATGAACAAATGAATGAATGTATAAATGAATGAACAAATGAATGAATGTATAAATGAATGAACAAATGAATGAACAAATGAATGAATGAATGAATGAACAAATGAATGAATGTATAAATGAATGAATGAACAAATGAATGAACAAATGAATGAATGAATGAATGAACAAATGAATGTATAAATGAATGAACAAATGAATGAATGTATAAATGAATGAACAAATGAATGAACAAATGAATGAATGTATAAATGAATGAACAAATGAATGAATGTATAAATGAATGAACAAATGAATGAACAAATGAATGAATGAATGAATGAATGAATGGATGAATGAATGAATGGATGAATGAATTTATAAATGAATGGATGAATGAGTGAGCCAGTGAATGAACGAACAATTTGCAAACGAAAGAATGAATGAACGAATAAAAGAACCAATGGATGAATGATGAAATGAATGGATGAATGAGCGAATGATCGGACGAATAAATAAATTAATGAACAGATTTAGTTATTATTTAGCTAACTTATAATGATTGGTCAATTGAATGGAAAATTTTTACATATTATTCACTCAGATATTGACGAATGCCTTGGTGAAAATAAATGTTCCCCAAGTCAAGTTTGTCAAAATACCATCGGGTCTTACACCTGTGTCAGTAAGTGTAATTTCCTAATATATTCCAGTGAACACAGCGGTCAAACGACTACGCATGCGCGAAAAAAACAAGTTAAATGACACTCACACAAATACAGACTTTATTAAAACGATGGAGTGTACGACTTTCATCGCTGTTTTCTCAAAATATAGAGAAAAATACAAGTATATACTCATGGTAACTTTACAATTGAACAAATGTTATATACACGAAACTTCAAGCTTATATATTCAGGGAATTTCTTATAAATCGACTTCAAACACTGTCGTCCAAAATTCCTAAAGTTTAAAATGTCAAATTTGCCGCTGTGAAAATTTTGACACGCATGCGTAGTTGTTTGACCGCTGTGTTATTCCAGGATGATCTATAGCCAGGTCAACCTAATTCACAGCACTTTTCCGCTCGGAATTTTCCACCCACAAGCAACACAACGGTCAAGCGACTACGCATGCGTGGCAAAATGGCGGGCAATCTCGTTCCCAGCGCCCGCGTAACTTTTGGCCCGCGACAAAGAACGAAAAAAAAAAAGTTCTTTGTCGCAGGCCAAAAGTTACGCGTGCGCTGGGAACGAGATTGCAAGGCGTCTATTTAATTTGCCAATGTAAACATTAGGAATTTCGGACTACATTGTTTGAAGTCGATTTATAAGGCACTCCTTGAATATATATATATATAAGCTTGAAGTCCCGTGTACACAACCTTCGTTATATTGTAAAGCTAATAATTTTACACTTTTTTATTTATATTTACATTTTAAGAAAAAAGCGATGAAAGTTGTAGACTCTATAGTTATTTATATAGTCCGTACGAATGCCAGATTTGTGTGATGGATTATTTTACTTTTTTTCGCGCATGCGTGGTCGTTTGAACGCTGTGTTCCCACAAGCGAATGGAAAGTCCTTTTAAGTGTGACGTCACGAAAAAATAACAATTTTTGGTTGCCAATTATGGTGGAAAATCAAAAAAGACGTTCACACGCCAAATTTCACGAGAATCGGTCAAATAGCAGCTGAGATTTTGCCACTTGAATATATAATTTCCCCATACAAATCACTGTTTTGAACAGAGCCGAAAATACAGTGTTTTGTATGGGGATTATATATTCAAGTGGCCATATATCTCAGCTGTTTTTGACGAATTTTGGTCAAATTTGCTATGTAAATATCTTTTTTGATTGCCTATCAAAATTGAGAACCAAAAATATAATTAAAAACGTTTAACATCCTTAAGGATCGTTGTCTAAACAAAAACCATAATTAACTTTCTTTGTAGATTTCATTTCGTATTTTCTATGCATTAGTATTTTCGTTTCGTTTTGATATATTAATATACATATATGTTAATAATTATTTTTAGCTGTACATATGTAGTTTCCAAGATATTTTATGTAGAGTATATATATATAGTTCATATCAGGTGAAGAGCCATTTTAGTGGAAATCTTGATATTAAACCTATTATTATTATTATTATTATTATTATTATTATTATTATTATTATTATTATTATTATTATTATTATTATTATTATTATTATTATTATTATTATTATCATTATTATATAATTAAGTGAACATAATTTGTTATGACGTCATAGGGACCCTATAGCCTAGCAACGAGGTTGGATCCATGTTTGTTTGAAACCAATGATCTTTATTTATTGTCTTGCCTTTGTTTAATTTATTAATTTTGTATTTTTCTCTTTATATTTTTAAGAGAAAAATGCTTGATTCTTCTGGTGGAAATTCCTTTGAGCGAAATGAGATCAACACTGATTTAGCCAAATAATAATAATAATAATCGTCATCATCAACATCATCATCATAGTCATCATCGTCATCATCATCATCATCATCATAGTCATCATCGTCATTGTCATCCCGCATTCACTTAATCAGTATTATTATTGTCATCGCTTCATCATCATGATCATTTTTTGTCATCATTACCAACATCATCATCATCATCATTCGCTTCATCAGCATGACTATTATCATCACTTCATTATCATGATCACCATTATCATCATCATGGTCATCATCATCATCACCATGGTCATCATCATCATCATTCGCTTCATCATCATCATCATTATCATCGCTTCATCATCATGATCATCATTATCATCATCATGATCATCATTATCATCATCATGGTCATCATCATCATCATCATTCGCTTCATCATCATGATTACCATTATCATCATTACCATCACCATGGTCATCACCATCATCATTCGTTCCATCAGCATGACTATTATCATCACTTCATTATCATGATCATCATTATCATCATCATGGTCATCATGATCATCATTCGCTTCATCATCATGATCATCATCATGGTCATCGTCATCATCATTCGCTTCATCATCATCATCATTATCATCGCTTCATCATCATGATCATCATTATCATCATCATGATCATCATTATCATCATCATGATCATCATTATCATCATCATGGTCATCATCATCATCATTCGCTTCATAACCATCATTATTATCATCGCTTCATCATCATGATCATCATGATCATCATCATGGTCATCGTCATCATCATTCGCTTCATAAGCATCATCATGATCATCATTATCATCATCATCATCATGGTCATCATCATCATAATTCGCTTCATCATCATCATTATTATCATCACTTCATCATCATGATCATCATTACCATCATTACCATCATCATTACCATCATCATCAACATCATCATTACCACCATCATCATCATTAACACCATCATCATTGCCATCATTATCAACATCATATTCATCATATTATACACCTATTTCAAAAAACGTTGTCAGAAGGAGATCTGCAATCTGCAATCTGAGACCAAAATGAATTGGCCCTGTTTTTTTTTTTTTTTTTTTTGCGCTTAGCACCTTCAGATTTACATTTACCATCACATATCCGAAGCCAGAAAGTGCACGCAAACGAATTTTTAATGAGAAAAAACTGCCGTACCCCAGAACTCATTTTGGTCTCAGATTGCAGATTCAGATCTCCTTCTGACAACGTTTTTTCAAATAGTTATAAACAATTAGTGGATGAGGTTTTTGTGATATCCAGAATAATTAAGGTCGAGGCAAGTGTAATCTGCCGAGGACAAGGCTTGCCGAGACCTTGATTATTCGAATATCACAAAACCGAATCTCAACATTTGCTTTATTATACAGTTGAACCCCGCCTTACGGCCACCCGCTTAATACGGCCACCCCGTTATTGCGGTCAGTATTTTAGGTCCCGACGAAATGCATGCCCATACATTTTCTATAAAATTTACCCGCTTAATACGGCCACCCCGTTAATACGGCCACTTTGGGCTCTTCCTCTGGTGGCCGGATTAACGGGGTTCCACTGTACATTGTTTTAGATAAAATTAACCAACAAACGTTCTTCCACGTTGAACGAAAGTTGACAATAAATTGATATTTTGGCGAATAATGCATTGCAGGCACAGCCTACAGATTGGCCAATTATTTTTCACTTGTCTGTAGGTTGTCTAGCCTCCTCCACAGGCAACTTTTTTTTACTTTTGGGCTTCCTTTTTTGAGAAGCGAGCCGAAGAGAGACTGGGACTGGGAGCGAAAACTCCTCTCTTTCGTTCCTCCCTCACTCTCGGCCCCAATCTTCCTTCTCTCGGAAATCCCACAGGAAACCCACAGGAATCCCAAAGGAGAAAAAGGAGTAGCCTGCGGAGGAGGCTATAGATTGTCTGATTTGAAAATGATTTGCATGCTCTTAGCCAATCAGATTCTAGATAATTAATACAATGTATAATTATTAAGATGTTTTTGCACTCTTTTGGAATTTAAAAAAGACTGATTGTTGTACCAGCCATTCATAGGCTTGATCTGTTTCAAGGTCAATTTGGTAAACATTAATTTTGGCATGTAATAAGTTAATGTGCAAGGTAATTAAATAACATTTACTGGACTGTAAATAGGGTTTTCCGATTTAGCGACTTTGGTACTAATAGTACCAGATACTAATTAGCTTACGTATTTACCGTTATTAGAATTCCTAGGAGTTGCATGTGTTCAAAATATTACATCAGTTCTGAATAAGAATAAAAAATAAGAACAAAATTGCAGAAATAATGACAAATTAACACTGGTACTATCATCTGGCACTATTAATGGCGAGAGAATAACCTCTGTCCCTCTGTCCCTCTGTCCCTCTGTCCCTCTGTCCCTCTGTCCCTCTGTCCCTCTGTCCCTCTGTCCCTCTGTCCCTCTGTCCCTCTGTCCCTCTGTCCCTCTGTCCCTCTGTCCCTCTGTCCCTCTGTCCCTCTGTCCCTCTGTCCCTCTGTCCCTCTGTCCCTCTGTCCCTCTGTCCCTCTGTCCCTCTGTCCCTCTGTCCCTCTGTCCCTCTGTCCCTCTGTCCCTCTGTCCCTCTGTCCCTCTGTCCCTCTGTCCCTCTGTCCCTCTGTCCCTCTGTCCCTCTGTCCCTCTGTCCCTCTGTCCCTCTGTCCCTCTGTCCCTCTCTAGCTCCTTCTCTCTTCTCTCCCTCTGTCCCTCTGTCCCTCTGTCCCTCTGTCCCTCTGTCCCTCTCTCCCTCTCTCGCCCCATTCTCCTTGCATCTTTCTCTATTGTACTTCAATTTTCAACTCGTTTTATCGGAGTTATGTGCATAAACATTTCAAAATAGCAGAGCAGAGCAAAACCTTAAAAAACTAAGCCAAACATCACAAAATAAAACGCAAGAAATAATACGCAACAATATATATGTAAAAGATAACAAATAATATAAATATAGAATAAAAGGCGCCATACAATGAATAACAAAAAAAAACGTATATCGTCATATTGATAGCCACCTGAGCAACGACCAATCAAATCCCTCTAAATCAACAATTCAATTAATATTCAATACGTTCTTCGACAATGATCAAAACCGAATAAATTAATCCTCCAGCTTGACTCTTGTCTCGAAACAGCACAACGATCAAAGATTTCTCTTCAAATGAAAGCTTTTAATTCCTAAAAAAGCTGAAAACATGCAGTTTAGATTGTTATATTTCGCTTTAGTCGGAGTCTTCGCAGTTTTCGTCAGCAAAAATGTTTGTTTTTGCCATGACGTAGCAAGAAATTCAAACTTACGAGAAGGAGAAAGCGAGTACACAAACACCTGGGCCGTAGAACTTGACACAGAAGATGAACAAGTCGCTAAAGACATTGCTAAACGCTATGGCTATAATTATGGAGGCAGAATAGGCTCTCTTCCTCGCCATTTCATGTTTACTCGTCGAGAACTTGACGAGAAAGCGCTCATCAAAGGCGAGCAAGACGATGAGAGTGAATCAAGCAAGCGCGATTATAAACGAGTTCTTGAGAAACATCCCAGAGTAAAATGGGCTGAAAGACAGGCAGTTCTTCAAAGAGAAAAGCAAATACGTAAAGATTGAAGTCCTAGCTTCGTGGCGGTAAAAGCTTGAACAAGAAAAAACAAGTGACACTTTTTTCGCTGACTAAGATAAACCGTTCTAGATTATGCTGAGCTAGAGTTATGGTCTAATACCACATAACAGAATACTCCCGACAATTGGACTGCATTTTATCGCTTATAGAAAAGCAGTTTACATTTCAGTTTAAGTTCATTTATTTCTTGTTAAGAACTGAGAAACTGTTTATATTGAAAGTGGTTAAGACAAAACGTGTTTTTTGTCGAAATGTCAAAAGCTTTATATGAATATTCATTTGTTACAGTTATAGCTGTCAAATATATTGTTTTTGAACTAATTTCCTTTAAAAATTACTCAGAAATTTCTAGTATTTTTACTTCGTGAAACGGAGGAAAAGATAATTTTTCAATACAAAATATATATTGTATGAACAAAGGAAATTCTTGCAGTCATTCTCAAAACATTCTGCTCATATAGTACACAATGAGTTTTATAAGATAAATACTATTGTTTTCATTCATATTTTTTTAGATATAAAATGTATAAAATTGCCAAATTTAATTAATTGATAGATAGAGCTTTTTTTGAATGACTGATAATTAACATAAAATATATATTTATTAATAATTATAAAAGAATATTACTGACAAACTAAAGACATGATTAAAAATTTATATAACGATTTTCATCATTTTTTCCCATTTTTTTCAAATTTTCTGCATGATAAAACGAATACTCTCGAAAGAAGGACGCCAATGACGATGGGTTATACTATAAAGACTGCAAAACAGTGCTGTCCCTACTTTTATATTACGAGAAAACTCTGACGAAGCAAGTTGAAATTTGGGCAGAGAACGAATGAGAAGAGGACAGAACGTCACTCAATCGAACTTCAACTCGTTTCCTCTGAATTTTCGCGTTATTGTAGGGGACTGTTTTGCAATCTAGGTTACACGGAACTAAGGAATTATGGGCATACATGTATCTCAATTCAAAAAGGTTGTCTAGTGTGGTGGGTCATTAAAATATGCCGAGGGGCAGACGGAGGGGGGGGGGGGGGAGTGAACTGGGTGACGTTTCACCCTCCTTTTTTTTGCAGTAAAGTCCCGTTTTAGCAAAGAAAATAGGGCACATTACGATCTTTGCGCTCTTGTGTCTGCCGTTATCCGCCAAAAAGATATCAAAGCTCACCCCCCTTGTCAAATTTCTGGATCCGCCCCTCATATGGAAATGAATTACAGGCATACGAGTAAGATTGTTTAAGGAGATTGGTCATTCCAAGTCGGAAAGGAATTATGGGCGTACACATATTTCAAAATGGTTGTCCAAGGTGATAGTTCATTCCTAAACAGAAAGGTATTATGGGCATTCACATATTCCAAAAACGTTTTAGTTCATTCCTACTAGACGGAAAGGAATTATTGACACAAACCTATTTCAAAGAGGTTGTCAAAGGCGATAGACCATTCTAAGACAGAAAGGAGTTATGGGCATAAACATGTTTCAAAAAGGTTGTCCAAGGCGATTGGCTATTCCAAGACAATTATGGGCATAAACCTATTTCAAAAAGGTTGTCCAAGGCGATAGGCCATTCCAAGACGGGAAGGAATTATGGGCATACACCTATTTCAAAAAGGTTGTCCAAGGCGATAGGCCATTCCAAGACGGAAAGGGATTATGGGCATTCACATATTCCAAAAAGGTTGTCCAAGGCGATAGGCCATTCCAAGACGGAAAGGGATTATGGGCATACACCTATTTCAAAAAGGTTGTCCAAGGCGATAGGCCATTCCAAGACGGAAAGGGATTATGGGCATACACCTATTTCAAAAAGGTTGTTCAAGGAGATTGGCCATTCCAAGAAAAAGGAATTATGTGCATAAATTAAACCTGTCTAAAAGGTTGTCCAAGGCGATAGGCCATTCCAAGACGAAAAGGAATTGTAACCATGCACCTTTTTCAATAACTGGATAGGGCATTCCAAAATATTCCAATACGAAATGGAGCTATGGTGGTTAGAGTACAAACACTAAAAGTGTGCAATACTTTGTACTATTTACCACTAAATAGTGTTGATTAAACAATAGAGAACAAAAGAATTTGCATAATTTAGCAGTATTTAGTGATATTTATGTTGCAAACTTTTAGTGCTTGTACTCTACTAAGTATAAACTCATATTTTAGCATAATACGCTTGCTCATTCTGAGTGAGACACAAGGGAATAATATGGCCATAATTATTTCACCAACCAATTTACTCGTTAAAACCTTGTGGGTTTTTGTCAGAGGGGGAGCAGAAGAGGAAGAACAAAGCAAAGACAGGCGGAGGAAGAGAAAATATAATTTTGATGTGTATGCATGCTGTAATATTTATAAACTATATATATACTCCTTAAACAGTGATCATTATACTGGGAGGTGCACTATACTAGGGGTATAGAGAGGTAGAAGAAAAAAAGTGTATTAGGAAGTAGATGAAATAGATCTAGAAGTAGGAGAAAAAGGGAAAGAAGAAGAACAAGGCAAATACAGGAGGAGGAAGAGAAAAGATATAATTTTATTTAGAGGCGGAGAAGGAAAAAAGCGCATTAGGAGGTAGATGAAACAGTTCTCTAGACTAGGAAAAGATCGAAGGAGAAGGAAAAGCTGAGAAGAAGAAGGATTGGAGGTGAAGGAGAAGGAGAAGGAAGAAAAGGAGGAGAAGGAGGAGAACTGAGGAGAAGGGGCAGAAGGAGAAAAAGAAGGAGAAGAAACAGGAGAATGATAATTAAGAACAAGGAAATAAAAAGAAGAAGCACTAAAAACGTTAGTGTTGGTCTTGCGTGTGGTCAAACTCGTTAAACTTTGATGGAAAATAAACGACATTTTCATAAATGCAAGAGCGGAATATATTCCCACTGGGATAATTGACCTTGAATAATGAAGGTCGCCTAATTTAGGAGCTAGTAAAAATATCATACTATAATATTCTGTAAACATTCAAGTATGCCTTAAAGAAACGTTATCAGTAGGTGGTGATGTAATCGGCAAGGTATGCCTTTCCA
Organism: Metridium senile; assembly: GCA_949775045.1. Classification (NCBI taxonomy): domain Eukaryota; kingdom Metazoa; phylum Cnidaria; class Anthozoa; order Actiniaria; family Metridiidae; genus Metridium; species Metridium senile. The sequence goes on along the minus strand of OX459103.1, from coordinate 6,367,027 downwards.
ATCGACATAGGCATCGCGCGACCCTGAGGGAATGTTGTTTTAAAATCTTTTTAGTATATCCCATGCAAATAATTGAAAGAAAATGCACTGTTCCCGCAGTGGATGTTGACCAAAAGGGGCGGCGCGTTTAGTAAAGAACTGCATGAGTAGTTCAGTAAGTAAGGGCGGCGCGTTTAGTAAAGAACTGCATGAGTAGTTTAGTAAGTAAGTACGTAAGTAAGTAAGTAGGCAAGCAAACCAGCAAGTTAGTAATCCAAGAAAGCTAAATTAAAACCTTGCAATAAAAACGTAAAAAGCTATTATCTAATCGCTGAGTTTTTTTATATAGGCAAAGAAATCGATATACGAAATCGACTTCGAAGTCGATGGAATCGTACTAAATTTACAAAAGTCGAAAGAAATCGAAAGAAATATTATATTAATACATTTATATTATATACAAATTTTGCGCGCATTAATTTGATCATATTCAAATGTGAATGTGTGCGTTAAAAATATTCAGTTATATTCATACTCTTACTATAACTTCCGCTGAAAGCTTTAGACAAATTGATACCAATTCATAAAATTTTCTTAAAAATATCCGGGTTCAGTGTTGGTTAAGTTATAACACAATTCGACGTTCAAAAGTTGAAAAAAAAATCCATTAAAAGCTAGCGAGTAAACTAGTATTAATATACGTTTATTATTAAGTTGATTTTCTTTTTAATGTTTCCAATATTTTTATTGTTATTATAATGTTATTATTATTATTATATTTTTCAGAAAACAAATCGTACAAAACTGACTTGTAAGATAATATAGCGTTAAAGAAAATCGAATAGAATATTGAGTTCGATAATATCGATCGAAAAATTAAACGGCGCCAACCGCGGAAATTAATGATATCGATCCGACATCGACTAAAGTTGAAATAAATCGAATAAAATCGATAACGATATTGGTTGAATTTCAAATAAAATCGAATAAAAATGATAATGTATTTGGACGTTGAGGGCACCCTTATGTGTAGGCGAATGGCAGTTTTTATTCATCATGCATTCGGTGACGTGAATATATGAGAGATCACCATCTGTCCAAACAGACGTATTCATCTGGAATATTGATCGTTTAAACCACCTTTCACTTCAATATTTACCTTTGAAATGAGAAATGTATTCAGTGGCTTTTCGCAGCCGCTTAATTCCTAATAGATTTCGGTTGTTAATGAAATGAATTCGAGAACGTTTGATCACCTTAATTGTTGTATTGATTCTACATGCGTGAGAGAAGTAATTCAAAATATGCCTACTGCATATATAAATAGACAATTCCTTTTATTGATTTATGATCAGTCTTTCTGACCGTAATGGCCTTTCGAGTTTAGATTGATGGGTTTCACTTCAAAATAGCAGTTGAAAATCTCCCTTCTTTTGGCGGGAATAAGCTTCTGATTTTGTTATCTCAAAGGAGGGAAACTTCGAAGAAGGCTAATTTGAAAGCCACTGAAACGAAACATATTATATTCAAAATAGAATAAATTATGCATCGCCTCACGTTAACCATAAAAAATAACAGAAAAGAGCCGTAAAAACTTAAAAACATATGTGTTAATGCTAAAAATATAAAGGTTTTTGCTAGAAATTTGTAAAACAGTATTCGGAATTACCGGTTGCTGAGTGAGTGGGCGACCGAAGCCCCTTAATCGATGCAAATGCAAGCACTTGCGCCTGACGTATACGGCTAATTAGCGTATTCAAATCCTATTCTGAATATCAACATTGTAAAAGCGGGCACAGTTCAGTAAGCATCGGACAACACGTAGTCTTATGCTCCTGATAAATCCGCTTTCTCTACAAGGAACATACAGATAAGTGGCTCATTTAATTCATTCTTGGTTGTTTTAAAAGTTGTTTAAGAGAGCGAAATGAGGCTCTTGTACTCTGTATGTGCAGTATTTGCTTTAGTGTTTGTATTGATAGCGAAAGTACAATCCATAGAGGATCTAGACGCTAAGCACAAACAAGATCACGAAGGAAGTTTGACGAAATTCTTCGCTGTGGAACTAGACCAAGATGATGAGAAGTTAGCGCGAGATATCGCTAAATTACATGGATATGATTATGGTGGTCGAATCAGCAGTTTACCTAGACATTTTCAGCTTATTCGCAGGGAAAATCATGCCGATGACAAACGAGGCGATATTCCTTACCCAAAGTTGGAAGAACATCCGAATATAAAATGGCACGAGCAACAAAGAGAGCTCACACTTGAAAAGAGGTCAAGATATGATAGTTATAGTGATGGTGACTTGTTTGAATATCCAGAGAATGACAAGAAAGCAGATAATTCCGGTTTAAAGTACTACAACGATCCCATGTTTCCCAAGCAATGGTACATAAACAACGTCGGTCAACTCGCCGATAAAAGACTTAAAGGCCGAGATATGGGGATCCTGAAAGCCTGGAAAATGGGCTACACTGGGAAAGGAGTAGTAGTGACTGTCATGGACGATGGTTTAGACCACAGAAACCTGGACCTCAAGCCTAACTTTGACCTTAAAGCGAGTAGAGATGTAAACGATAATGATCCAGATCCACAGCCTAGAGACAAATATGACCAATATCACGGCACAAAATGCTCTGGAGAGATAGCTTCTGCGGCGAATAACAACTTCTGTGGTGTGGGCCTTGCTCCTGATGTTAAAATCGGAGCCGTTCGGATGCTGGACGGAAAAGTTACAGGAATTACTGAGTCAGAAGCCTTTGGTCTGCGTCCTGACTATATCGACATATATAGTGCATCCTGGGGTCCTAAGGATAATGGTCAAGTTATGGCTGGGCCCTCTACCCTTGGGAAAAAAACCCTCGAACGTGGCGCAAAGGAAGGAAGAAAGGGTAAGAATGAGAAATAGAAAAATTGGAATAGAAATAATGGGAGTCGAAATAATGGGAATTGAAGGAATGAGAAACGAAATAATGAAATAGGAATACTGAGAAATAAAAAGTCGATGATAACCCTGGGAGAAATAATAAGAAACGAAAAATTGGCGTTGAAACATGGAAGGACACATGGAAGAAATTAAAAAAAATTATTGGAATAGAAATAATGAAAAATGGGAAGAAATGAATGTTGAAACTGCGAGTAATGAGAGATGAAGAAAACAAGATATTTTTCAGCATAAAGGCAACAGCGTTTCTTCAGCTGAAAATGAATTTTGAAGCGGAGATGAGGGTCATAAGTATATGTCACCCTCAGCTCTGTCAAATAAAGATGGTTATTAGTGTCTTAGACGAACTCGTATTTGCCTGCTTAATACGGCATAGCTAAAGTTAATGATAATTTATTTTTATTGAACTAAGGTGTAGTTTAAAGCAACGTGAAAGTACTCTTATAGTTTTACAAAAAGAAATGACGTTTTCAAACTAGAATTCTCGTTGCTTCCAAGACAGATGATACTTCAATAATAAGGACTATTTCCCGGCTTTTTATCGATGAAGGGCTTTTAGCTTGCATCCTAATTGTCAGTTAGATATTTTATCAGGTTTCTTCGTCGTTCAGAGAAACGGATCGGGAGCTAGGAGGGAGAAACACAGTTCAAAAAATGATCTCGAATTAGAATGAGATAGAAGAAATCACTGTTTGAAATCAAATGTTTGACGAAATGGGAGAAAAACGCTGTGAAAAATAGCGAGAAGGAATAGTTGAATGAATCAGTGTGTTCCTCTCAATTTTCTCCGTTTACGTTACAGTATAATTAGCCTGAAAAGCCAATTGCAGTCATTCAGTCATTTCTCGTTATAACACGCTCATATCACAGTGATATTTTTACATTCGAAACAGCCACTTCTTTATAGAGTTCACATTTTGTATTTTTCTCCAACATTTATAACGTAAACGTTTCACTTTTTTTCCACTTCTTATGTGGCTGTGACATCAGTTAGGATTCCCGTGATATATAAAATCTAGTAAAACGTCAGTAAGTTCTTGCCTTTATATTTTCTAAAGTTCGAAAAGTTCGTCAATAACGAAAACTTTATTTTACGAAGTAATTGGCATTCATATAGTGATGAGTAATAGAATGAAATTTGTAGCACCGTGACTAGTTTGCTCGCTAGTTTCCATTCATATATTGAGATATGTTTATATATTTTTCTTCTAACGTCGGAAACGTACGCAAGTAAAGCAAGTAATACTCTAATTTCGGCGTTCACGTTTGATTTTAACTTGAAATTAAATCTCGACTCCTTCTTCCTTTTTATCGGATTCAGTTGGATAACTTTGATTCCAATTTCCTTCGAATCGGTTAGATATTGAGCAACCCTAAGTACATATCGTGTAAATACATACTTTTTTTCCCTGAAAACTATACAGCATAACGGGAAAACCTTTTTTTTTTTTTGTATTCCTTTTTTCAGAAACCCTTCGATATTCTATTACTGTCTGATTTTGAACAAAATGTGAATAACAAAAAACAAAAAACTATATTTAAATTTTGAAAAGTTTCGATTTTTTTGATACAGTTTTCTTTAGGTACTCGAGTATTCAACATGAATCCTTATCAAGTAAGACTCGATATTTTTGCTATGTATTACGATATTTTTAAGTGCCGTTTTATAAACAATATTGCAAAGAAAATGCAATTAGGTTAGATATTTTTGGGCACGAAGTCTTATCAAGTAAGACTCGATATTTTTGCTAAATGATTTCAAAACCACTAATTGTGGTTTTCATAAATGTTTTTAAGCTCAAGATTTGAATAGTCAGTGGATTTCGTGTTCAGCTAATTTGATAATGGCGACCTAGTACGTCAAATGTCCCCAATCCTGAAAAGCAAGTGGTCTTATTCTAAAAAACAATAATAACAAGATAAGAAAAATTGGCCACTAAAAGTAGTAGTGGTTTGATTTTTTCCCGATTAGTTTATCGCTTAAGTGAAGCCACGAAAAACTTCGAGAAAAAAATATATAATAATATAAATATATATTTTTCTTTCAGTGAACTGTTGTGAGTAATATAAATTCTTTGCCTGTTCGAAAGGGAAATTTAACGAAAAATCACTATGTATATATTGCAATATTATTGTTGGAAATTTTGTGCATATATTTAAGATTATGTATTTGTTAAATTAGGGATACCTTTTTATCTTTGACCCGATGTGAGGCAAAGACTTTGGAGAGGGTCGACAATACAAAAATAACAAAATAGATAGAGATATTTTACTATCACGGGAAAAATAACAAAACAGACTGTATAAAATCAAAGAGCAAATTCACTTCGAAATGGTCATTAAGAATTAATGTAAAACAATAATAATCATAATTGGATAGAAACATTGACTGCATGATAGATATTATTATAGTTCGATTTAAGCAGCTTTGACTGGCTATATTGAATTAAATTGAATTAAAAAAGGTAAGATATAGGATAGAAAATTAGCAATATCGGTTAAAAGATTTTGTATTCTTTTAAAGAAAATTTGGATATGTTTTTATGTGTTTTATCTTTATAATTAATGTGAATTTAAAAACGGGAAATGGTATGAGAAAAACGGAAGAAAAATGAACAATTGTTAGAAGATAGGCGAAATTTTGCTGGGAATATCTGAAAAGATTGAAAAATAATTTTTTTCTCATTTTTGGTGAATAGACGGAAGATAACAAAATACTAACGATGACACAATAGTGGTTCATTAAGGGGGCCATAGTTCGATTCTGATATATTTTCAAAATTAAATAAATTTTCAAATTTACACAAAGTAAAGTAATATAAAAAGTGTAGAAATCTGATTTAACAAAATCGAAAGAACAAATATGAAAATGAGATTTGAAAATGACAGATTTCAGCGGAAGCTAGCGCACGAGGTCAGTAACATGAATTGAACATGAAAAGACACATAAATTATTGTTTTTAATCCTTACATATCCTGTGAAAAGTGAATATGTATCGCCACATGCAGTACTAGTCAAAAATATACTTAGTTTCCGATTCAGAAAGATTTAAAAATTCTGGTGTACATGTTTTCAAGAGAAATTTATCACTACAGTAAAAGGGTTTAAAAACCATCAGCTGTTTCTAGTCAAATACATACTGTCTTAATTCCCTATTCAAAAAGCTTTAAAAAATTCAGGTGTTTTCAAGAGAAATGTAGTCTTACAGCCTCTATCTAATTCATAGCAATCAAAGAGCTTTCGAGCTACGGATACCTATCTTTTTACAAGACAAACAATAATTGAAAGTTGTAGTCTGGCGGAAACGATCAAATACCGATCAGTAAAATTCGTTGCCCGGAGTCAAAACTCCGTTGATGTAAAGAATTAAAAATTATAATTAAAAAACTTTAATCTCACTTCAAAGGCAATAAATACAGTCGTAAAATATATTTTCCTTGCTGGCGTGCGTTTTAATAATGCGTTTTTGCTATAATAACAACAACGTGAATAATATGACGACTTTCTGATCGCGCAGACTGAACTTAATTAGTTTTTTTTTGCTAGCTCACGCAGGAAGACTTTTAAATGAAATTCCTTTTGAAGTGTGGGTGTTCATTTAGGTAAATTTGCTCAATGTCATGTATTTTGGATAGTACAGGTTAAGAAAAGCAATCAAGAAAAACAAACCGGAAAACGAATGGAAAGTGATCTTTATTTGTCTAAACTGACAAAAGTTGAAATGTTTTCCCCCATGGCCAGTAATTTATGCGGGCTGTTTCTTGTATTTTTGGATATAGAATATTATAAATTAAAAAAATCAACTATCAAACTAAAAAGTGTAATTTTTTTCACTCAAATGAGAGGAGTTTTGTTTCGTTGAAAAAGGTTTTGTGAATATATATATGAATTTCCATGCGTCATAAAATGATATTGCTTATTTTCTATTCGTCCTTTTTTCTTCTATTTACTTATTCTTGACGTCAAAGTCAGCAGTACAATGAAAATAGCAAATATGTTTTTCTGTCAAAAAAAAATAATTTTCTGTCAAAAAGTTATAAATTTCTGTCAAAAAATAGTTTTTTTTTGTCAAAACTTGAATTTTTTTCAACATTTTCTGTTTTCAACGCAAGAGATTTATCAAACAATTTTCAATAAAAATCAAAATAATTGAAGTAATAAATGAAAAAATATTCAACGAATACGAAAAACAGACAATTTGAGAAAGAGAGAAAGAAAGAAAGAAAGAGAGAGAGAGAGAGAGAGAAAGAAAGAAAGAAAAAAGAAAGAAAGAAAGAAAGAGTGTAAGAAAAAAGAAGGAAAGAGAGAAAAAAGAGAGAAAGAAAGAAAGAGAGAAAGAAAGAGAGAGAGAGAGAGAGAATGAGAGAAGAAAGAAAGAAAGAAAGAAAGGAAAATTAAAACACCAAGCTGAAAGAAAAAGAAAACAACTTAATAGCCATCACAATATACATTTTTCCACGTCAAAAACTAATTTCAAGCAAGCAATTTTTCAATATTCCTGCCTCGTGTAATATTGAACAGTGCAGCTTTTAAGTTAATTTATCGATGCACAAAAACAAAGGCGGGCTGTTTAGCTGACAGAAGAAAAGAGCGAAAAGTCAAATGCATTGTCAAATAAGAAAAATATCATTATATAAGGTCATGGCGTCGGAAGTTAGAAAATGACAGGGCTCAAAGAAAATATAACATCATTTTTTAAAGGCACTTTCTGGAAGTCACTTCTTGAAGTGGGTAAATTAAAAACGATATTTGTAAAATGATAACAGACATTTTTTTTTATTTTAAGAAAAAGAGAAGTTTTAAATATTTCATGATATATTTGAAAGTTGAAATTTTATAAAAAGGATATATTTATTCAGATACATTTTGAATATATATCAAATAATCATAACAGATATTTTTTGTAAAAGGAAAGTTGAAATAAGGGTAAATCTTTAACTAATGAATGCTTTTCATATTGTAATCATTTATTCAGAGAAACTAATTAAAGATTTATTAATAATATATTAATTTAAATATACGAAGAGATACAGTCTTGAATACATTTTGTATTCCTATTTTCTAGTGCTGGTGTACGCAAAAACATTCTTAATTTTTATGGGTTTATTTTAACTTTTATTCTTGTTATATCAGTTACAGCAGTTCTCAGTCACACGTGCACCGCTCGCATAAAAAGCACCGCTATAAAACGTGAAGTTGGTGGACGTCAATCAAACTGTGTTTACGATATGCATTGTGTTGTTACTTCAGTCGGGCTGCGAAACATGTATGAATCCGACAAAGATGTTATTGTGGGAATTCGGTTTCCAGATTTAGACATGTTTTGCAACCCGACTGAAGTAAAAACATGGGTCTTGTAAACACAGTGTGATTGACGTCCACCAACTTCACGTTTTATAGCGGTGCTTTTTATGCGAGCGGTGCACGTGTGACTGAGAACTGCTGTAATCATTTAATATGCTAATGTTTTATATTTCTTTATTTATAAGCGTTGCTTTTAAATTAATCCAGAATTGCTTAAATTTATTCTTATAAGAAATCAGTATATTTTCATATCTTAGAGTGGTTTTCATTAACCCGTGAAACACACTTTAGCGTAATATGCTTTATTACACTTTAACTTTAACTTTGTGTTTCAAACACAGTTAAAATCATTTGTTCAATAGCACTATTACACATTAATACACTTTATTACTCTTTCCCTATTTCACTTTGTTTCACGGGTTAATGAAAACCACTCTAAAAGATCACATCTATTTGTTCTATTTTAATCCTATTTGTATAAAGTATTGATTACAATCAGTCTTTTTTTTCTACCGTGTTAAAAAACTTTATTCAACCCTTCATTCAATCTGTTCGTTAAAATATCGTATTTGCACTGTATTTGTAATCTACTTTTAAACATTTTTTGACATACAATTAGCCAAGTATCATACTACAAAAATATCTCTAATTATCCTCCTTTCATTCTGCTTTGAAAATAATCTCAAATGATCCTCTTTCAATTTACTTTTGAAATGATCATATTACCCAAATCTATCTTAATACCCTCCTACAGAAAGATGCTATTTTCTATTAATTTCTCTCTCAAAAATATCTCAAATGATCCTCTTTTCAATTTTCCTTTAAAAATATCATATTACCCAAATCTATTTTAATCCCTCCTACAGAAATATTCTATTTTCTATTATTTTTTCCCTCAAATATATCTCAAATGATCCTCTTTTCTTTTTACTTTTCAAAATATTATATTACCCAAATCTATTTTAATGCCACGGATGTTATACTTTCTCTTTGTTCTACAAACTTCCCTTTGCGTGTGTACTGGCTTAGTTAATATATATCCCACGTTATGTGGAAAGACACACAACTCCCACCTTAGATATACAATCGTGCACGTCCCACTGGCTGATAAACGAACATATTGACGCAAGACTTTACAGTACGAATCGAAAAACCGTGGGCACCCAGAAATATCTTAGAAATCGTTTATTGTTTGTTGAACAACTCACAAAGAGGGTCCTGAAGGGGTAAATTGGGAATTGGGATTTGCCTTTTTTCGAGGCTGGGAATTGGGATTTGCCCATTGGGATTGGGATTTGTCCATTGGGATTGGGATTTGTCCATAGGATTTGACTATTTCTTGTCCATTCGTTTTCTCTTTAGATGCTAAAATAATGTTTTAAATTGAGTAATTTGCAACATTTTACGTCGTTTTAGTAGACTAGAAGAGAAAATCGAACTATCTTGGGCTTCCTGTGGTTAGTATTCAATTTGGGCTTCCTGTGGTTAATGTTTGGGCTTCCTGTGGTTAATGTTTGGGCTTCCTGTGGTAATTGGGATTTTGATAAAAAATTGATTGGGAATTGGGATTGGATACCCCCCTTCAGGACCCTCCACAAACAACTCTAACTACAAAAAGTTTATCATACTATACATCAGTCAAACTTCTTGCGGTAATATAGTTGTTTGTGAGTTGTTCAACGAACAATAATTGATTTCTAAAATATTTCTGGATGCCCACGGTTTTTTTGATTCGCGCTTTTGTTTTTTTATTAGAGGCCACCCTCACCTCGTTGCCATACATTTACATTTACCAAAAATGAGAGCAATCCCTCTCTTCGAGGCTTATATGCTCTGGTGGATTGAGTATATGCTCTCCATAGGATTGAGTGTCGGCTTCGCGATTTGACCCCCCCCCCCCCCCCCGGCCCTATTAAAAAGACGGACAGGCCCCCTTCTATATTTAGGGTATAAGACAACCTTAATAAAATTATCCAGTCATCCCCCCGGCCCTATTAAAAAGACGGACAGGCCCCCTTCTATATTTAGGGTATAAGACAACCTTAATAAAATTATCCAGTCACCCCCGGCCCTATTAAAAAAAAGGACAGGCCCCCTTCTATATTTAGGGTATAAGACAACCTTAATAAAATTATCCAGTCACGATCGAGAATATGAACAATTAATATAAGCTCTTTAAAATATTGAACCTTTTTGCTTTAATAAAATCAGACTTCATAATCATTATGTGTGAGCAAAATACAGGGAAAGGTTTGAGGCCATCTATCTAAACCATATTTTCCAATCACGATCGAGAATATGAACAATATAATCTTTACAAATATTGAGCTTTTTTGCTTTGATAAAATATTTGTTTAATTAATGTCAAACTGTCTAATTTGAAGTCAAAATATTCATTTGACTTATTTTCTTGGGTGGCCTCCTTGGAAAAGAAAAAAATAGAGCAAACGAACGAACGCACGACGGAACGAGCGAGCAAACGTACGAACGCACGACGGAACGAGCGAGCAAACGAACGAACGCACGACGGAACGAACGAACGCACAGCGGAACGAACGACCAATCGAACAAACGAGCGAAGTGTAAGTGTAACAGGAAGCTAAGAGCCATTTTATGTGTGGGCCACTTCAATTCAGGGTAATTTGAACTCCTCCACAGTTATTTTTCAAGATGAACTTGCTGTGTTGCAATTGAGAGCAAGGAAGCCAGAGATAAACGAGGAGGGATCATGTTGAGCAAATAGCCTCAAGTTAAGGAAACAATTAGCCAGCTTCTTTAACGACGATATCAACTTTATTGCCTCAATTACTGGGTTATATAGTGATAAGCCTAAAGGCGAGACAGCAAACCAGTCTATTTGCTAAAAATACTCCAGGGGGAGCAGCCAAAACGCAGCTTTGGACTGGTGCTGTATTACTAGCATTAACTAACGCAAAGATTCCCATCATACTTTGTTCTACTCTTATACTTTTACAATGTATATGTTCTACTAGAGTACAAACGTTATGATATTTCACGGGTATGATATTTGTACTCTATAATTACGATTCTACTATTAGTAAAGATAATTAAATTATCTTTTTTGTTAATTCACAGGCAAGGGTTCCATCTATGTATGGGCAAGTGGTAATGGAGGTGCTTTCAAGGATGACTGTGGGTGTGATGGCTATACGTCTAGTATCTACACAATTGCTATTGGCTCCGTTGGACCTCATGGAAGTGCAACATATTACGATGAGAAGTGTGCTGCCACTATGGCTGTGGTATATAGTGGTGATGATTCCGAAGGTGGATCGAAACCGCTGGTGACTACTGGAAGTGGTAAGTGGTCATGATGATGAGTGCATGGGCTGATGATGATGACACGGGTGAAAAACGCACTGCGCATGTTCGGATTTTCTTTTGAACAAAAGACTTATACCCAATTCACATCAAAACAGTTAAACTGAGTTTTTATTAAACAAAATGTTTAGAGACTAGAAAGCTTCAATAGAATTATTTTATCTCTAATCTGTTCAGAACAAAAAACCAAAAGCACGACCGTCTTTCGAACATGCGCAGTGCGTTTTTCACCCGTGTCGCTGATGATAGTGACAGTTAAACGCTCTTTTAAAGGGCTTCTGGTATCTTTTTGGGGCAATCCAGCAGCAAATCGAAACATCATTTACGATTGGTTTCAATTACAATCTATCAATCAATATATTAAAGTCTTATCAGTAAAATACTCTAAATTAGAGTTCAAGCCGGGTATTTAATTATATTTTTGTGAAATTCAAAACTATGGTTATAAACCTGAAAATAAGCTGGGTTTTTTTGACAAACGCTCACATCATTTGAATTTTGTTGAGTTGATAATGCTACATGACAATTTTCAGGCTATATGTGTGAAAACGTTTTTAGATCAATTCGCTATATATAGGTATACTGTAACCTTAAATCAGAAATGAATTGAAATCATTGAAATCATGTTATTTACATTATTGTTTTTTACATGGATCTCTGGCTCGAATGTTAGGGCGACTAAGTAAAATATTGACAAAGCCTCACGCCATTTTGAAGGCACGTATGTGCTGAATGACATTATGCAGAAAATGCGACAATACACTTAAAACTTTTTTAGATCAATTCAAACAAAGACGGCCATTTTGAGTTTAAAGCATCAAAACTCTTTATACATGAATATTCCGGTAAAACAAATTACACAGGCGTATTCTACACTGCAAAAACGGCTGAGTGGATACAGCTCAGTATATTGCGTTAATCATGCATTCAGGATAACACTCTATTGTGAGTAAACTTAAACCAACTCATTATTGAGAGTAAACATAAATGTAGATGTGAGTTGAACCTCACTTTTACTCAATAATGAGCAGTTGGGTTTAGTACTCAGTATAAAGTGTTATCCTGAATGCATGATTAACGCAATATACTGTGGTGTATCTACTTTTTTTGCAGTGTATGGTTATTTCCCTTTAAAATGACGTGTAAATCTTCGAAATAATATTTAATCTGACGAGCTAATGATTTTTTTATTGACACCCCGCAAAGGTATACCTTAAAACATTGTATGTTATATAGTAATATATCAAACCATATTGTAAATTACAGGTGTAGATGGCTGTGTTGAGCATTTTGGCGGTACCTCAGCAGCCGCTCCACTAGCAGTAGGCGTCTTTGCACTCGTACTACAAGCCAACAAGGACCTTACATGGCGGGATCTACAACATCTCATCACAAAAACAGCGAAAAGGGACGACTTGGATAAAGTCAAGGGTCTATGGAAGACTAACGCAGCAGGATTCGATGTCAGCTCACAGTTCGGGTTTGGCCTGCTTTATGCTCCAGCTCTGATCAAGGCAGCAAAGAAGTGGAAAACGGTCCCACCACAGAGGAATTGCACCGTCCAGGGAGAGATAACACGAAAGGAGCCTCTTAAAAGAGATGGACAAATCACTTTGACGCTCAAGTCCGATGGCTGCAAGGGAACTGCAAACCACATCACCAAGTTGGAGCACATTCAGGTTGTGATGACCCTCAGACATCGACAACGCGGGGTTTTGAGTATTGCCATCAAATCGCCTTCTAAAACGAACAGCAATCTGCTTTCAATCCGACCACATGATGAATCCAAAGATGGAATAAAAAACTGGCCATTCATGTCCGTCCAATTCTGGGGTGAGAATCCTGAAGGAGTCTGGACTCTAACCATCCGGGACAATAGCAAAATCACAGCAAAGAGGATGGCAAGGTCTAGGGACTTTGACGAAGGTGAATTCCAAGAGAGAAGTGCCCCAGAAGTACCAGAACAAGACGAACCCTACAAAATGCCATTCCGCCATGAGATTGAATTGGAAGATGAAACTGAACAAGATGAAAGCGAGGAGGAAGGAAGGAGGGATTATGCCAGAGAAGAGGATGAAAACTATAATATTTTTGATATTCGTAGTAATGTGCTTGGGGAGCTGGAATCTTGGGCTGTTGTCCAATACGGTACAGGGGAATAAGTTATAATTCACTTGTGACGTCATGATGCCATTCCTGTCAAAATAGTTCCCTTCACAGTTCCCTGCGCCATCTTGAATGGTAGCCGCGCCTTTGAAGGGAGACGAACGTTGAGCCTGCAGGACAATTATTTACGTGTCTCTATGATTGCGATCTCAACGTTCGTCTTGCTTCGATTCAAAGGCCCGGCTACCTTTCAAGATGGCGCAGGGAATTGTAAAGGGGGGTATTCGTTTCGAAATGACAATAAGGCTACGTAGATGCTTTCTATCAAACATTAAAAATAAAATGTACAATAATAACTAGCGGGAAAATCACACTTCCTTAATTAAGCTAAGTCGGTTAAAGTTGGTATCTATAAAAACAAACGAAGTAAAATGGTACAATAATCTAATGGCTTAACAAATATTCGGATTTTCAAGAGAAGCTATATATTAAAAGTAAAATGCCCGATTTGATTAGTGGTGAAACTTGTGGCGGCTGCTTTGACATGCCTAAGATAAAATAAATGTTACTGAATTGGCCAATACCAAATCGAGTACAGGACTGGGTACTAGTTTGTCTAATTGATGTAATTAAGGAAAATTCCATGTAATTTTGAGCAGTTTTGAATGGCTGTAACTCGCACAATATCCAACCAAAACCACAAAATCTTGGGAATCTTACATACCTTGATCTGCTCTTTTATATTATGAGGTTCATTTTTTCATTACATTAATAAGGGACACTAGTACCCAGTCCTTTACTCGTTTTGGTATTGGACAATCAAAAGCAGTCATTACAGTTTATGCTAATTTTTTAAACATTGGGTTCATGTCGAGGCCGCTTTAGAGTTTTTGCTTTTGCTCGAGAGCCGTGACATGAATCCATATTGTTTAAACATATTTGCATAACTATAATAACGGCTATTAATTGAGTAGTTAAATTATTAAATAATAAAAAGAATTTTCACAGCAATGCTATTATGACGTCATAAGGTTAAATTTCTTGTAATTCGTAAAAATGTAATGCTTAAATTAAATTTGCAATGCTCGATTTTTTTACTAGATGCTTCATTCGAAACCGCAAATAGAACATACGATCGTGCTATGTGGCTTTTCGAGCGACGCTGCTTGCGATACCACAAAAATAGGCACATCACTCACGATTTGATCTTGATAACAGTTCCACGAATAATATAGTTCGAGGTTGTAGTTGCTGCGCATGATAAATTATAGTTTTGCTATGTGTGGCAACTCGAACCTCGACTTGGAACTATTATTGGTGCTCACTGAACTGTGTAAAGGATTGTTACTTTGCAATTTTGCATGAGTGTCCAGTAAAAATGAAAATAGCATTGTGCATCTAAAACTAAATAATGATATTTTTCTGCAATCTACAACCGTTACAAAACGCTTTGACACATAAGCTGCGAAGCGGCTCTTGGTGGTTGGGTAGATTACCGTTTTAATAAACGTTGATCATCTGGAAATGGTTGATGTGAGACCGATAGGAATTGTGGGAGTTCATTAGATTCCAAATGTATTGTTTTAATCACGCTTGAATGGTGCTGAATTAAAGATAACAGTGTTTCAGAAATAAGCATTAAAATTCAATTAAAGCGGGATTATAATAGTATATTTGCAACTCAATGAGTTCCCACAATTCCTTTCGGTCTCGGACCAACCATTCCAGACGATCAACATTATTGAAATAGGTGTATACACACATCGCTTGTCGGAAATGAAAGTTACTTGGTTCTATAGGATACAGCTCAAAGACTATATCCATGAAATGAAAATACTACTGTAATATTTCTTATTTAGTGACTTTTAATGAGTTACTACTATTAAGGCAGACTATCTTGTATTTATGGCAAAGCGTACGATTGTAGATTGTTAATAATTAATTAATAATTAATGGTAGTTAATACATCTAATGGTTAAAAATAACCCGGGGTTGGGACAATATATTGAATTACGGGCGGGCATGTTCGTCGTTTAATTATTATGAAAACGCTTAAAAAGCTACCGCATATAAAAGCAACTCCGACATCTGAAGTACTCGCAAACGCTCTAAGCGTTTAAAGCCTTCTCTCTGCTAATACTATGAGATTAGTGATTAAAAGTCTCCTTCACAGTTCCCTGCGCCATCTTGAAATGTAGCCGGGCCTTTTAATCGAAGCGAGACGAACGTTTAGCTTGCAATGATAGAGACACGTGAATAATTGTCACGCGAGGTTTTAAAAGGTATCTATCCCTGCAAGCTCAGCGTTCGTCTCGCCTCGATGCAAAGGCCAAGCTACCTTTCAAGATGGCGCAGCTAGGGAATTGTGAAAGGTACTATTCCCTTCAAATAGCACCAAATCAAACCGTGAAAAGTACGACGAACATCCCCGCCCTATTTGGACTGGGCTCCCCTAGGGGGAGATTTACAACTTTAAAATAATATTGGTCCGTTTTAATGTTGATATCCATGTTTGGGGGCTGTATGAATACACGGATATTGGCAAGTAAAGCGAAAATCTATTTTTTTAAATAAGCTATTTAAAACTGTGGTTATTATTTACAGCAATTTAAAAAAAGTTGACCGGTGAATACTGAAAACCGAATAGTGCATTATTTTAAGACCAAAATGCATTGCAATTTGAAAGCACAATTATAGAGTTTGAATTTATTTATTTCAGTGCATACTTAATACAACAGTAGTATATCAGATCCACATACAAAGCAAACCATTTCTATTTAACGATTTATTTAAAGTTTATAATTACACAGTCGACGATCAATAATGCATTTCGGTCTTGGAATGGACTATTCAGTTTCAACCTTTAGGAAACAGCTGTAAACGTTCATGATAATTTAAAACTCAAAAGTTACAACAATTGACGTCAAATTTCGAAACAATACAAATATCTATAATTTACATTAATTTTATCATGGATTAATTACTCAAAAACACTATTGTTTTGACCCACACTATCCTAACATTTGTGTAAAACTTTTAAATCGCCGAATTCAAAGAAATACATTAATCGTCTTAATTTTAAACTAGTTGCATATGCAATGCAACTTAGTGTTTGAGTCAAAATTGTTGAGAAATTACTCCAGTTTCATGTTATCTATCACCGCTGTACTATTTGACAAAAGGCGCATTTGCATAGGCTAAGCCTCGATTTGTTGTAAAAATATTCACAAATTCCAAGCAAAACATAGAAATTTTTTTTCTGAATCATGGTTATTCCTGTACAAATGCGCCTATTGTACAAACAGAACAGCGGTGTTAGATAACACGCAACTCGGGTACTGTGCACTGGCGGTTTAAAATAGTAAGTGGGATAGACAGCGAGCGAGAGGACGCACGGGGGAAGGGAAGGGAATAATTAAATATGTCTTATAGCCATTTCGTATTGATGCGTGCACAGCAACCAAGATTGTCTCAACTCATTTTGACTCTGAGTTAAGTTAAAATAAACTACAGATTATCATTCTATTTACACCTAAATGAACAAATGTCGGTGTGTTCGAAATGTAGATCATAGATCATAGATCGTAAATCATAGAAACATAGACTGAAGTGGTGAATGGGATTTTAGTTAATAGTATGCATGAGACTTGTCCTTAAGAACCATGCTGGCGAATTCAACGTGGAGACCGAGACTGTTGAAGTGGTATTGAAATTGTATTGTTTATTAAAATCCCTTCCACCATTTCATTCTCGATCTATGATCTACGATCTATAATCTACGTCTATACACCTATTTCAAAAATGGTTGTCGCAATCAAAGCTTCAGTCCACACTCTGAAGCCTGCAAAAACTGTCGGTATTTCTTTTCTTGTTATCAATTTATTCATAGCATATTTTGGTTGTAGGTGTTTGTGTTATATGAACATATCAATTTGCTGCAGTGGTGGATGATGAAACAAATATTTCTTTAAAAACCGTGAAATAAATAACAAATTCTGTTCATATTACCGACATCCTTTGCAAGCTTCAGAGTGTGGACTGTAGCTTCGGATGCGACAACGATTTTTGAAATAGGTATATATCATCTATACGTTTCGTACACGACAACCATTTTCAGTTAGGTGTATCTGCAATATAGATCTCTCGGGCTAAAATGGGATTGATGCAGGCCGAAGAACTTACGCAGAATATCAACTACATCGTTATATTTAAATAATAATAATAATAATATTTAAATATTAAATTATAATATATTAAATATTTAAATAAAAATTGATATTTGTTATTTGTCACGACATTGTTCAAATCTAAGGTTAAATCATTTAAAAAACTATTCAATCAAATAATTTCTTGAAATTAAACCTTTAAATGATTATCAAATTTTACGTATATTTTTGATGGACTATATAGTATTAATATGAACGATTCACCCAGATTTGTTTCAGTAAAAAAACGACGACGTGAAATTGAACGTGAAACGTGAAACATTCAGTAAAAAATCTGGGTGAAACGTAAATAAATTGAACGTTTCACCCAGATTCTTACTGAACGTTTCACGTCGATATTCTTTTTATTGAACGTTTCACCCAGATTTTTTACTGAACGTTTCACGTCGATTTTGTTTCACCCAGATTCTTTACTGAACGTTTCACGTCGATTTTTTTTATTGAACTTTTCACCAAGATTTTGTACTGAAACGTTTCACGTCGATTTTTTTTTATAGAACGTTTCACGTCGATTTTTTTTATAGAACGTTTCACGTCGATTTTTTTTATAGAACGTTTCAACCAGATTTTTTACCGAACGTTTCACGTCGATTTTTTTACTGACGTTTCACCCAGGTTTTTTACTGAACGTTTCACGTCGATTTTTTTTATAGACGTTTCACCCAGATTTTTTTACTGACGTTTCACCTAGATTTTCGACTGAACGTTTCAAGTCGATTTTTTTATTGAACGTTTTCACCCAGATTTTTTACTGAATGTTTCACGTCGATTTTTTTTACTGAACGTTTCACCCAGATTTTTGGTTGGTTATAGCCCATGAAAAATGATCAAAAATGACGATTTTGGTTGGTTATAGCCCATGAAAAATGATCAAAAATGACGATTTTGGTGGGTTATAGCCCATGAAAAATGATCAAAAATGACGATTTTAGTGGGTTATAGCCCATGAAAAATGATCAAAAATGACGATTTTGGTGGGTTATAGCCCATGAAAAATGATCAAAAATGACGATTTTGGTTGGTTATAGCCCATGAAAAATGATCAAAAATGACGATTTTGGTGGGTTATAGCCCATGAAAAATGATCAAAAATGACGATTTTGGTGGGTTATAGCCCATGAAAAATGATCAAAAATGACGATTTTGGTGGGTTATATCCCATGAAAAATGATCAAAAATGACGATTTTGGTTGGTTATAGCCCATGAAAAATGATCAAAAATGACGATTTTGGTTGGTTATAGCCCATGAAAAATGATCAAAAATGACGATTTTGGTGGGTTATAGCCCATGAAAAATGATCAAAAATGACGATTTTGGTTGGTTATAGCCCATGAAAAATGATCAAAAATGACGATTTTGGTGGGTTATAGCCCATGAAAAATGATCAAAAATGACGATTTTGGTGGGTTATAGCCCATGAAAAATGATCAAAAATGACAATTTTGGTGGGTTATATCCCATGAAAAATGATCAAAAATGACGATTTTGGTGGGTTATAGCCCATGAAAAATGATCAAAAATGACGATTTTGGTGGGTTATAGCCCATGAAAAATGATCAAAAATGACAATTTTGGTGGGTTATATCCCATGAAAAATGATCAAAAATGACGATTTTGGTGGGTTATAGCCCATGAAAAATGATCAAAAATGACGATTTTGGTGGGTTATAGCCCATGAAAAATGATCAAAAATGACGATTTTGGTGGATTATAGCCCATGAAAAATGATCAAAAATGACGATTTTGGTGGGTTATAGCCCATGAAAAATGAAAAAAATGACGATTTTGGTGGGTTATAGCCCATGAAAAATGATCAAAAATGACGATTTTGGTTGGTTATAGCCCATGAAAAATGATCAAAAATGACGATTTTGGTGGGTTATAGCCCATGAAAAATGATCAAAAATGACGATTTTGGTGGGTTATATCCCATGAAAAATGATCAAAAATGACGATTTTGGTTGGTTATAGCCCATGAAAAATGATAAAAAAACGATTTTGGTTGGTTATAGCCCATGATAAATGATCAAAAATGACGATTTTGGTGGGTTATAGCCCAAGATAGACAAACCATCAAAAATCGTCATTTTTTATCATACTTGGCTCATTGATGGACTTTATTTAAGATGAGCATATTTTGATGAGCTCTAATCTGGGTGAAACGTTCAGTAAAAATGTACATTTCTGACGGGTTGATAATAATTTTATAGAGTTGTTCAGGAGCCCATTACTGAGTTGTTTCAATGTGAAATGAATGTATTTAGAGAAAACAGGACTATTATGTTTAATTTTTTTTATTGTAACCTAAATTGTGACGTACGACTTTAAAATGTTCGCCTACATGTCTCGGCATCTGTATCCGAATGCTTACATTAAAAAGAGATAAAATGATTTCAAGTCATCATGAAAATTGAAAGTATGAATTTTATTACAAAATACTTTTTGTCAACCTCATATTTGATAAAAGT
This sequence comes from Metridium senile, assembly GCA_949775045.1. Lineage (NCBI taxonomy): Eukaryota > Metazoa > Cnidaria > Anthozoa > Actiniaria > Metridiidae > Metridium > Metridium senile. The sequence goes on along the minus strand of OX459103.1, from coordinate 6,346,649 downwards.
CCTTTTTTTTTTTTTTCTATTTAGTTGCACTCTTCGCGTTTCACTCTCCGCGCGCCATGTTTCAATTTTCTTTTTTTCACTCCTCGGTGCTTACTTTTGCTTTCCTACAGTTGTATTTTCCACTCTGCACGATTCGTATTTATCTGCTTGCACTATATTGCAATGCTTACTCAAGGCGCGCTATGCTTTTCATGCTCCATGCTTCACTGTCAACGCTCGACGCTTTGCGTTTATATTTGAACGCATTATGTTGCAATGCTCACTCAAGACGCTTTGCTTTTCACGCTCCACTTTTTACTGTACACGCTCCACGTCCGTCCCCCCTCCCCCCCCCCCCCCCCCCCCACACACACACACGTCCCCCCTCCCCCCACCCCTTCACAAATATAAACTAATTTCCAAATACAGGAATCCACTGTTCCGGTTAACAATAGGGCAGCCATCTTGAAAAGTAGGCACCTAGTCATCATACTGTCGTATGGATATTTTGATATTATAACAGACTGGCTCATGCACTTAGAACCATGAACAGGACATAATTTAGCAATTAGCAACTGGGAGCTCACTTTTCAAAATGACAGCTACTCAAAATGCATTGTTCTTTGAAAGCTTTCCGGAATAGTCGATGTAAGTATAGCTTCAATCCTATCATAATACATCAAATTGAAATAAGACGAGTAATTTGAATACATTCTTATGATTTACATGCCTCATTTACACGAGAGAACTCCATTGAGGTCCTGCGTGAATTTAAGGCTAGCCAGTCAATTAGAACAGGAGTTAGCCCAGAAGTCAATAGAGTCAGTGAATACGTCACTTTTTGTCAGTTGTCAAGGAAACTTGTTCCAAACTAAAGTCGATCAACCGTATTTCTTTTGTTCCTCTATAGAAATGTGTGCTGAAAAGTTACTGTTTGGAACCGGAATCCATGGCAACTGACGTCACACTTTAGCACTCTATACCCGGCGCGTACATGTCAAGTATCTCCTTTAAGCCTGGTTTTCACTACCAACATAAGCGAAAGCACAAGCAACATGAAGTAAAAAAGCGAAGCTAAAAATAACTAATCTCAGGGGCTGTATATATGAAGGCGAGTTGTCCCTGCTAGCCGGGATAACTCTATTGTTTTGTGTCCCCTGGGGAATATAAAACTATATAAGAGTTATCCCGGCTAGCAGGGACAACTAGCCTTCATATAAACAGCCCCTAAGAAAACCTTAACTCGAGATAATGCATAAGCGCAATCAACATACGCAAACTCAGTTGTGTACTGGTCATTGACCGCACTTTTATTTTATCACACCTATTTGATGTAATGATGTCTGCGTATGTTGCTTGCGCTTATGCTGTTGTGAAAACCAGGATTTAGGAGTTATCGCTTTGCCAGACCATCTATTTTAGAACATTTTCTACGCAAAGTTATTTCCCATCTTAGCCAATCAAATTGCGATGTCTTTGCCTACGTCATATATGCATAAATTTACTTTTTTAATAAACAAAAACCAACATGGCGGACAGAAGCGAAATATGAATCTAGAAATAGACAGTCTGAGAAAACGTTAACTCGAGATAAGCATAAGCATAAGCAACATACGCACACTCAGTTGGGCTTTGCTCATTAGCCGCACTTGTCTTTAATTTTCTTTCACCTATTCGGAAAATGCTCCACTGTGTCTGCGTATATAGCTTATGCGTTTGCCTATGTCCCTAGTGTAAATGAGGCTTAACCTGATGTCTCCTGCTGGCCATATTTCGGTTCATGTGAAACGCTCTTTAACAGTGCGGATTCATGTATATTTTTTTTATAAAACTGAGGCTGTTATTTAAATATACATATATACAAACTGACCATTTATGGTCATAATTATTGCTGGTGACAATGGGTTCCTGCTGTTGCGGTATTAGTTAGGCATAGAACGTCATGTAAGCATGTATTATCGACACCGTTATTAATGGCTCTTTGTTTCTCGCGTATAGTGCGCTTACATGAAGTACTGCCCTGGTATTTGGTTTCGGCGATGATTGTTCCATCAGTAAAACCTTTTATTTCCAAAAACCATCCCGGCAGCCTTTTCGAACTTTTGTTTCCATAGTAACGCCTCAGCTTGTTCTTTGGCGAGTACTTCGGCCATTGCGGCGCATCGTCGCCATAGTTTGGCCCGTCGTACTGTTCTTGCTGTTCCTGCTTTTTCAAGTTCGTCGGCCATTTTTAGTTGAAGGAACTTAGACCCAATAGCCAGGTCGATCTCATTCTAGGAAGAGGATTCAGTTATCAATGTGAGTTGGTTTTATTAATTGAGGGCTATAATTATCAATAGTATATTTAATATGTATCTAATCATTATGCACAATCATAATTATCATTATCATTGTCATCATCATCAGAATCATTGACCAACATGACCACATTCATTTTCATTAATCATGATGACCGCAATCATCATCATCACCATCATCATAAGTATCATAACCATCATCATCATCATTACTGCTGTCATCATTATCATCATCATAATCATAATATCATCATCATCATCATCATCATAACCATCATGATCATCATCAACGCTATCATCATAATTATCATAACCATCATCATCATCATCATCATCACCGCTAACATCATCATCATCATCATAATATCATCATAATCATCATGATCATCATCAACGCTATCATCATAATCATCATAACCATCATCATCATCATCACCGCTAACATCATTATCATAAACAACATAACCATCATCATCATCATCATCGCTATCATCATTATCACCATAACCATCATCATCATCATCACCGCTAACATCATTATCATAATCAACATAACCATCATCATCATCATCATCAACGCTATCATCATAATCATCATAACCATCATCATCATCATCACCGCTAACATCATTATCATAATCAACATAACCATCATCATCATCATCATCGCTATCATCATTATCACCATAACCATCATGATCATTACCATAACCATCATCATCGCTATCATCATTATCATAATCAACATAACCATCACCATAACCATCATCATCATCATCATCACCGCTATCATCATTATCACCATAACCATCATGATCATTACCATAATCAATAACAGCAAAAACCCTGACCTTCCCATGCAGTGATCACTCCAATCATCATAATCATATATTATCATCTTCATCATCCAGTATTAGTCCCTCACCTCAATAACGATCCCTTCTTGTATCTCTGCTTGGTTTCTCTTCTTGCTATACGACAATCTTCTCTCAGCCAATGTAGCAGCCGTGTCTTTTCCAAATGTCCTTTTCTCAAGTCTTTGTCTCTCGGCTTCGTAACCCGAAACGAAAATTGTACTATACTTATAGTTGAAATACACAGGTAACCTCTCCTTCACTGCTGTCAGCGTAGGGACTGGAGGATATAGAAGCTCGGGAGATCTGGGTCTACTACCCTTCGGAGACGATGGCGATAACGACGGAGATGACGATCGTGACGAAGGTGAAGATGAATAAGGTATTTCAGCGCCATAGAATAATTCTTCGTAGTCATCATCATCGAAGATGAATCTGGTATGGTCGTCGTCATCTACTGATTCGATACGAACTTGTATGCAAGCAAGCTCCTTGAGAGAAGAAACAATAGCGGATTTAGAAATGTGAATTCAATATAGATAATCGTGAAGCTATATCTAAACCGATTGTGGTCGTGGAGGATGTATGGAGGTAGTTATAGTGATTGCTAGAATACGACTTATTGAAGGGTTTGACGATAGAGCGGAAATATTTGAAACCAAAATAGATACTAGCTAATAGTTTTGATGTAGCGCAAAGTTTTTAAACCATGACATAAAATCAAAATTGTTACTACCTAATAGTTTGGATAGAGTGCAAACATTTAAACCATGAAATAAAATCAAAATTGTTACTACCTAATAGTTTTGTTAGAGTGCAAACATTTAAACCATGAAATAAAATCAAAAATGTTACTACCTAATAGTTTTGTTAGAGTGCAAACATTTAAACCATGAAATAAAATCAAAATTGTTACTACCTAATAGTTTTGTTAGAGTGCAAACATTTAAACCATGAAATAAAATCAAAATTGTTACTACCTAATAGTTTTGTTAGAGTGCAAACATTTAAACCATGAAATAAAATCAAAATTGTTACTACCTAATAGTTTTGTTAGAGTGCAAACATTTAAACCATGAAATAAAATCAAAATTGTTACTACCTAATAGTTTTGTTAGAGTGCAAACATTTAAACCATGAAATAAAATCAAAATTGTTACTACCTAATAGTTTTGTTAGAGTGCAAACATTTAAACCATGAAATAAAATCAAAATTGTTACTACCTAATAGTTTTGGATAGAGTGCAAACATTTAAACCATGAAATAAAATCAAAATTGTTACTACCTAATAGTTTTGTTAGAGTGCAAACATTTAAACCATGAAATAAAATCAAAAATGTTACTACCTAATAGTTTTGTTAGAGTGCAAACATTTAAACCATGAAATAAAATCAAAATTGTTACTACCTAATAGTTTTGTTAGAGTGCAAACATTTAAACCATGAAATAAAATCAAAATTGTTACTACCTAATAGTTTTGTTAGAGTGCAAACATTTAAACCATGAAATAAAATCAAAAATGTTACTACCTAATAGTTTTGTTAGAGTGCAAACATTTAAACCATGAAATAAAATCAAAATTGTTACTACCTAATAGTTTTGTTAGAGTGCAAACATTTAAACCATGAAATAAAATCAAAATTGTTACTACCTAATAGTTTTGTTAGAGTGCAAACATTTAAACCATGAAATAAAATCAAAATTGTTACTACCTAATAGTTTTGATATAGCGCACACATTTAAACCATGAAATAAAATCAAAATTGTTACTACCTAATAGTTTTGATATAGCGCACACATTTAAACCATGAAATAAAATCAAAATTGTTACTACCTAATAGTTTTGATATAGCGCACACATTTAAACCATGAAATAAAATCAAAATTGTTACTACCTAATAGTTTTGATATAGCGCACACATTTAAACCATGAAATAAAATCAAAATTGTTACTACCTAATAGTTTTGATATAGCGCACACATTTAAACCATGAAATAAAATCAAAATTGTTACTACCTAATAGTTTTGATATAGCGCACACATTTAAACCATGAAATAAAATCAAAATTGTTACTACCTAATAGTTTTGATATAGCGCACACATTTAAACCATGAAATAAAATCAAAATTGTTACTACCTAATAGTTTTGATATAGCGCACACATTTAAACCATGAAATAAAATCAAAATTGTTACTACCTAATAGTTTTGATATAGCGCACACATTTAAACCATGAAATAAAACCAAAATTGTTACTACCTAATAGTTTTGATATAGCGCACACATTTAAACCATGAAATAAAACCAAAATTGTTACTACCTAATAGTTTTGATATAGCGCACACATTTAAACATGCATACATAAACCAAAATAGGTACTACCTAATACTAGTTTCTATGTCGCGATTTATTTAGATTCAACCAGAAACATCAAATAAAAAGGAAACAATACTTCATTACAACATTACTTGTCTTTGATACTAAATTGTGATGACTGCCGGCGATGATGGTTATGCTTATGATAGTAACGATGATATATGATGATACAATGATGTTGGTGTTGATAACATTTTTCTAGTTTTTCTTTTCTTTTCTATTCTCAGTTTTTTCTCTTTTTTTCTTTCTATGTTTGCTCTTTTGTTTGTTTGTTTGTTCGTTCGTTTGTTCTTTTGCTTGTTTGTTTGCTTGTTTGTTTGCTTGTTTGTTTGCTTGTTTGTTCGTTCGTTTGTTCTTTTGCTTGTTTGTTTGCTTGTTTGTTTGTTTGTTTGTTCGTTTGTTTGTTCTTTTGTTTGTTTGTTTGTTCGTTTGCTCTTTTGCTTGTTTGTTTGTTTATTTGTTTGTTTGTTTGTTTGTTTGTTTGTTTGTTTGTTTGTTTGTTTGTTTGTTTGTTTGTTTGTTTGTTTGTTTGTTTGTTTGTTTGTTTGTTTGTTCGTTTGTTTGTTCGTTTGTTTGTTCGTTCGTTTGTTCGTTTGTTTATTTGTTTGGTTGTTTGTTCTTTTGCTTGTTTGTGGTTTGTTTGTTTGTTTTTATTCATTTGTTGTACGTCTGTTTCTTTATTTTAAGCTATATTTACCTTTTGGGCTTTTCTTTGCAGATCATTGTGCGACCCAATTCCTACCATGCCATCTTTTTTTGTACCTGAAAAAAAGTTAATGTCATTATTTAAACAATATTCTTATAACGTATGAACAAAATTTACTAAAGATTAAACTTTCACAAGGCAATTTAAGTACCTTATTGAATAAAGATATTTCTACAAAAAAAAACATTGTAAGTCAGGAATACTGCTACTCGTCCGTGACGAGTTCTGTAAATCTCATATTTTTTTTAAGAACTTCACTAGTGGTCAATATTTTTTTTCCTGTTTGTTGATGAGAACTATATATTTTTTCTTGCGTTTTGACTGGAAATTTACTAAATCCTCCATACTTTTATCGGTGCTACCAAAACTATCTGTGTCACATTTGCTTGAAATCTGTGGTAAAATCCTGCCACTCAGAACAAAAAAAAGCACTGCTCAAAACACTAGTAGACAATTTTCTATTTACTAAATCTTCCATATTTTTATCGTGAATTTAATCATGAATTTATTGTAAAACATTACTGTATTTGAACTGTAATTTTTGAATATGTAATTTAGCTTTTGTATGGTTTTGATTTTTGTTTTTCCACAGAAATAAGAACCTATTTAAGAACCTAAATAGCCTAAAATTGTGTTAACTACCATTTAAATAAGAACCTGTTTAGGCTAAAAAAATTGAAGTTCTTACTCGCGGGTTTTTACCGGCTGTAAATCAATAAGAAAGTAAATTTATAATTATAATTAGAGAAATTTAATTAGTATTTTTTTACTTACCATAAACAGCGCATAATGCCGGAGCCAGAATACATGATAAGGCAGGCTTTAGAGCTGGTTCATTCCAGTCCGGTGCCTTGAATATATCTTCTAATGCATCTAGCTCTCCTTGATTATCATAAGACCATCTGAAAATATGTAAAACAGGCAAATATAGTTGTCAATGTTGAGCATTATAAGAGGTGTAAGGATCCGCCTTCATACCTGAACCAACATTGCAAGTTTAAGAGATATTTGACAAATTTTATTAAACAAACTGGTCACGTGACCTGTTTTGCAAAATATTCCCTAAACGACTAAAGGTGGCTCAGGTATTAAGGTGGAGTTGAATAGTACCAATGTAAAGAATTACAAACATATAGTTATAAGTTTCATGCTTAGATAACATGTATGATATATATACTACTTAAGGTGAAAGTTTTAAACATTTTTGTTTTGCAACAAACCTTAAAAGAAGCATTTCATCGACATAGCAAGCTAACCTTAATGTCATAATGACTTTTAAATACTACCAACGCAGTCCTTAAACAACGTTCCAGTACTCAACTGATCAGTTATGAATCGCAAAGAGAATAATTAAGTATTTATTCAACTATAATGTAGTTGCTATGATGTAAATGATGACACCTCGCCCTAGACAATGACGTCATCGAGTGATTAGTGCTTCAAAAATTAATATGGAAGTAAGGGGCGGACCATTTGACTTGTGACGGGGAAGGAGGGATGTTGTTTTTGTGCAAGTTATTTTTTCCCCACTGACAAGCAAGCCAGATATTTTTTCAGTCAAACAGGAGAGCATGATATATATATAGTTAGATTGTCAGATTTTTTTTGTCACATTCTGCTTGCATGCTATTTTTTTCTCCAGGGCTTGAACTGTACGGTTTTTCTTTCTTGCTCAAAGGGCTGCAAGATATATATATATTTTTTTCAAAATCTTCCAACCCCTCAAAAGTCAAATGGTCCACCCCTTAGTAGAGGCGTATTATGTTTTTCAACAATATTGTTGTAGTTACTATGTAAACGATGACGCCTCGCCCATGACAATGACGTCATCGAGTGATCAGTGCATCACAATACTGCTTAATAGCTGTTACAACAATGGGTTGAAGTCGAGGCTTTCGGGCGAAAACAATAGGTTTGCCCGAAAGCCTCGATTTGAATCCATTGTTTGAAATCATTTGCATATAACTGTAATAACAGCTATTAGTAGATGTTATTTTTTTGGTTAATGATTTTTGTGTAGAAAAATATAGAGAAAATTTTCATTTCAAAAAAAGTTATTATTATTGTATCCTTTGATTTAAGCAATCTAATTTAATATGTCGCGTTTTTGAATTTTCTAGGCGTTTGTTCATGCTCTCAGTATCTTGAAAAAATGTTAATTTGTTCAATAAAAAAAGCTAATAAAATAAAAATAAAAATAAATGTTCTCAGTATCTCGTAACTAATGTCGATTTGTTCAATAAGAAAAAATAAATAAATAAAAAAATAAATAAAATAAATAAAATAAAAAAATAAAAATGAATAAAAAAACAATGTTCTTCGTATCCTCATCTCACCATTAAGTAGATCAGTTTGCAGTTCCTTAGGGACGGACCATTACATGTTTGATACAAGGTCTAGGTTAGTCGTCGTAGATTATTATTATTATTATTATTATTATTATTATTATTATTATTATTATTATTATTATTATTATTATTATTATTATTATTATTATTATTATTATTATTATTATTATTATTATTATTAAATTATTGTACTGTACTTGAACATTTTTATTATAGATAATGACACATGAAATATTGAAATGTTCTGTGTTAAGCTAGGGTTTAGTAAAACTAGGTTTGGGTGTAAACCTGGAAAGATTAATAGAAATACTGTCTGCGATTTACATGGTCACTTACTACTACTAATAATAATAATCGCTTTTATTTTGACACGATAAAATTAATTACAGCGTTGCTGATGTGGCATCCTTTGCGTTGATTATTTTGATTTTAGTGTTATAATTAATCCTCAGTAAGTTGTATTACGAGAAAACAAATAAAACTAAACGTTAGACTAATTAGTAAGAGCGTAAATACCCACTCACATCGTTAAATATATCAAAATGTCGGATTGGCGATTTCATGGTCCACGAAATTCAGTCTTTCACGCAGTGCATGCTGGTAAGTGACCATTGGTCTCTATTTTAAAGTAGTGCTCTACATCTCAACCACCATCTTGAATTAAGTGGTTAAAGCTGGTTAAATATTATTTTGACAAACAAACAAACAAACTAACAAACGAACGAACAAACGAACGAACGGACGAACGAACGAACGAACGAACGAACGAGCAAACAAACAAACAAACAAACAAACAAACAAACAGACAATGTATCAAAATAGTGTATCATACCAAATAATATAATAGTCATTGGGATTGGTAGCCTGCGTAGCTCGGCCCTAGGGAGAAAGGAGCGGAGGGGAGGGGAGGGGGATTTAACTCGAGAGAAGTGTTAAGCGGAGTGCTAGCTTCTCAACACTTCTCGAGTGTTCTCACAATCACCAAGCGCTTTAAAAGTGTGTTAAGCACAGAGCGCAAGTTTTCTATTTAAGACCAATTTGATTAAAATGCAAACGCACGTGCTGGGTGCTCTTATAAAGCACGCGCATAATATATCCGTAAATCAAACCGATTTCTAATGGATATAAAAAAAGAATGTTATTTTTGTTACCCTAAGTAACGATTAAGATCCGAAACGTCAGCAGCACTCTCTTTATAAGAGAAACAAGTTAACACTTATACTACGGCGCACGATTAACGTCAAAATCACTCTTTTAGGAGGGTCAATTCAGTATTCATTGCTCATTTTAGTCAAGCGCCAGGCGAGGAACGCCTAGCTGATTTCTGTACGTTTTCATGCCACAAAAATTTATTTGGAGTACTCAAAAAATAGGTTACTACTAAACTTTCTTTGAGATGATTTGAATATACCTTTTGTGAACACAAAAATTTATAAATAAGCGATGTTTGAGAAAAGTAAAAATGTGTTTTGTATGTTTTTTAAAACAAGAGATGAAATACCCTGTAGATGGTCTTTAATTAAGGTTTTAATATAGCTCATTATTCGATTGCGGGAATGTTTTGGCATTAACATCCTCTTGAGAGATTCCTCCGCGTTGTATTAATCAAAATATTTTAAACTATCAGTCTAGAATAGGATGGTATGTGGAAAACATTGAAAAATGTCTAAATCAACATATTTTTTTGGCGGTATAAAATATTTTTTCGGGCTCCAAATATTTATCATTTGAATTAGAAGACTCATTAAGATTGCAATTAAAATATTTTAAACTATCAAGTTAGAATAGGATGGTTTTTGGAAAACATTGAGGCATATGTAAAAATGTCTAATTCAACATATTTTTTGTTGGTATAAAATCTTTTTTCGGGCTCCAATAATAATCATTTGAATTGGAAGACGTTTAAAAATATTAATTAAACTGTGAGCAATAATTATATCCTGGTTTACTCGTAGTAAAACTTACACACATTCAAAACTGCTAGTATTAAAAACCTGAACCCCGATGAACAGAAAACTGTTCATATAAAAAACAATATATTGGCCTATATGTTGGATGTTGAACATATTTAGAAGTCAATATTCTTACCTGAAAGGCATGGTCAAATGTTTTAACCAGGAAGATGGCTTTAGCAACCCTCTCATTAATGACAAACTAAAATACTCGCTTATACACTTGCGAATCTGGTCCGTGTGTTCAATGACAATGTTTTTACGAATTAAAAGACTTATCCTTTGTGGCTTGCTGTTAAATTCGGATGAATTATTTTTAACCTTCGTGAACTACTTCTCGCGGGCTTTCAAGTGAGTGTCAAAACCATGGTTACCAAGTAATTGATTAAGGAAAGTTCTAGTGTCACACATCTATTCTAGTTCAGTGAGAAATCACGGCGGCTCTAACCTGTCTGTGACGTCACCATCGCACAATTTGTTATGTTAGTGATAGCATGTGTGTCCATGTCCAAAAAGATTAACAAATAAATCATTAAAGTATAATCTAGAACGTTGTTGTTGAAGTCACAGTGTTTTTCACCTGAAAAATGTGATCAAATTAATTGATCTATGTGACGAAAACGTAACTGTGAATGTCGTCAATTCAAATTAGAATCTCAAATCAATTTATATCAGGATATGTATTCATAAAAGTCACGTATATTCATACATATAATGTATTCTCTTCTCTTCTCTTCTCTTCTCTTCTCTTCTCTTCTCTTCTCTTCTCTTCTCTTCTCTTCTCTTCTCTTCTCTTCTCTTCTCTTCTCTTCTCTTCTCTTCTCTTCTCTTCTCTTCTCTTCTCTTCTCTTCTCTTCTCTTCTCTTCTCTTCTCTTCTCTTCTCTTCTCTTCTCTTCTCTTCTCTTCTCTTCTCTTCTCTTCTCTTCTCTTCTCTTCTCTTCTCTTCTCTTCTCTTCTCTTCTCTTCTCTTCTCTTCTCTTCTCTTCTCTTCTCTTCTCTTCTCTTCTCTTCTCTTCTCTTCTCTTCTCCTCCCTTCTCTTTCTCAGTTTCCCTCTCCTTACTTTGCTATCATTAGTTTAAATATGTCTGGATTGTCAAATATTCACGTTTTAAAAGTGCTGCTTATTATATGTTCGTGATTACAATCGTGTTTGTCCTGAATTTTGATTAAATTTGAAAATCTATAAACAAGACTCTTGAAAAGTTAATTATCACACAAAGCTATCAGAGTTTGAAGAGCATTATATGTAGGAAATATAGTTTTTCCCTTTCGTGCTGAAAAGCTGAGTTGATAATTATTATAATAATAGTTATCGCATTTTGAAGAGTATTATCTGAAGGTTGTATAGTTGTCCTTTTCGTGCTGAAAATTGAGTTGTTAATTATTAAAATTATAATAGTTATTGGATTTTTAAGAGTATTATCTTAAGGTTGTAGATAGTTTTTTCCTTTTCGTGCTGACAAATTGAGTTGATAATTACAGCTACAATTATCAAGTCACAAAACCAATCAGTATAGTATATAATAGGATCTAGAACAATCTTTAATCTAATTCTTATCATGAATGTAGAAATAAACAATTACCGTTATAGCCGATCAGTGACGACTGAGTTGGCGGTTTTTAAATATACTTTTTGATCAAAATATTACTGACGTGACATTATAAATTGTTTTTTTTTTACGATATGCATTAACTAATTATCCTTATCGTAAATATAGATATAAACAAATACCGTTATATATTCCTGTCTTAAGAATGTTGGCGGTTTTTGAAATATACTTTTTGATCAAAATATTAAGTGACATTCTACATTTTTATTGGATTTTTAAAAAAAAAAAACCATATGCATTAATGGCCAGTCAAGTCCAGTAGCTACAATATTTAAACGGGATTTAAAGTGTCCAGAATATTCTTACAAGACAATATAAAACTGGCTTTTATTAAAGCCGTAATATATACTAGACCACGTGACAGGAATACTTAACAAAAATAGCCAACGTTCAGTCCCAGATAACCTATAAGTCAATTAGTTAAAAAAATGTCATTCTTTTTCAATCAATCATTCAAGAATGATTTTAATTTATATACTATCTAAAGATCGAGTAATGATCATTTTGATTCGATAAAATTTGTATATTTTTTAATTCTTGTTTCTCTCTAAAAAGGTGCGATTTTTTTAAAGTTTATGTAAATAAGGGTGACTCTATCTAATTCTTAAACACCACGGTCATGATTTCCATTATTTTTCAATCAAATCACTTCCTATTGTTGCTAAAAAACGCTCTATATCAAAAAAAATATTCGTTTTGTATATCATCGTTCAACGCATCTTTAAATAGACTGAGTGACCGTCACATGCATTATTTACGCAGGATATAGAAACACTAAAAGTTCGCTCGGCCAGGCCAAGGTGAACTTTTTAATAGCTCAATTTTTTATTCAGTTATTCGAAGCATTTTTTCTGAATGTAGCTGGGTCGGCAAATAATCACATCTATAAATGGTCTAACTGATAACTTCATATCCGGCTCAGTGTTTCCTATCGTAGCTAGCTGTTGTATTTTATTCGTATGTAGTAATTTTGTATACAGACAAAGTCACTAAGGGGCTGTTTCAGTAGGAAAGCGAGTTGTCCCTGCTAGGCGGGATAACTCTTTTGTTTTGTATTCCCCTGGGGACACAAAACAATAGGGTTACCCCGGCTAGCAGGGACAACTCGCCTTCATATAAACAACCCCTAACGTTGTTCACGTAAAGAAGAGATTACCACTATAACTACAAGCCGGCAGTGATTTTTTTTGACAGTATATTATTTTCTTTACTTCTTTTAAGAATTTAAATTTTTATAATGAGCAACGTAACAGTGAACATGGAATCGGAATTATGAAGTTTATGCTCACAGTTAATCAGGCTAGTATCGACCTTATGTGGTGTCACGTGACATACATTATAATGACATTGACTGTAAGTCTAAATACATCCGAGGCATGGTGTATATTTAGGCCAAGGTGAATAAGGTTGATGTTTCCAAATATGTCATTTCTTAGTAATTCGAAGCATTCTTTTAAAACGTAGCTAAACAAATAATGACGAATATCATCTGGTGTAAAAAATTGTTTTTTTATATCGAATTGTGTTTCATTATTTTGTTTTTTGCCTTGTGTGGCGTTAACTCACTAGTCCCCTTCACAGTTCCCTGCGCCATCTGGAAAGGTACCCTGGCCTTTGCATCGAAGCGAGACGAACGTTGAGCTTGCAATGAAAGAGACACGTGAATAATTGTTCCGCAAGGTGTGAAATAGTCCCTATCATTGCAATCTCAACGTTTGTCTCGCTTCGATTCAAAGGCCCGGCTACCTTTCAAGATGGCGCCGGGAATTGTGAAGGTACGCAGATTAATCGGGGTTAAACGTATCGGTTATGCTCGTCGTATCTCTTAGGGGTAAAAATCAACGATTTGGTATCTTTTAGGGTATCAAAATTGAAAATATCGAATTTCGAAATACTTTGGAACCTTTTAGGGTATCAAAATTGAAAATTTCGAATACTTTGGAACCTTTTAGGGTACCGGAAAAGGAAAACCCCATCGCTTTCCGCTCTTTTTATTTTCATATCTTTGTGTGGTATCTTTAAGTGGTGATTCCCGGAGGAAATTACCTTTATTCAAGTGGTAGGGGTGATCGGCGCTCCTTGTAGGGTCGAAAATATTTCCTGTGTTTCTCGCTCAAAAGTCAATTATGAAACTTGACTCTGCACCTTCAGTTGTCATTTAAACTTGACTTTGCTACTAAAAATAAGCTTAGATTATTATTTATCCAAATAAGGATTCTGTGAACTATGATAGTTTATGATTATGATAGTTTGTATATAATTAGTTATATTTATTTGTATCTATATATATATTGTTAAACTCAAGTCTTATTGTAAAGCGCTGTTGGATTTTTAAGAAACAGCGCTATATAAATAAATAATAATAATTATTATTATTCCTAAGTTTCTTTAAATCAACTTACATCACTTCCCAATTTTAAAAATGGCGTAAAGTCGCTCAAAATCGCCTAAAATTGACTTATGTCGTGTCCCATTCTGTAAGATTTTTTTCTGAAAGACCCATGGTCACTTACCAGCATGCACCGCGCGAAAGACTGAATTTCGTGGACCACGAAAATCACACATTCAGACATTTTGATATATTTTACGACTGGATGTGAGTGCAACCTCGTTCCCAGGGCCCTCTGCCTTCGCTTTTGAGGGCCCTGAGAACGAGGTTGAATGTGAGTGGGTATTAACACTCTTACTAAATCATTTATCGTTTGTTTTCTCGTAATACGACTGACTGAGAATGAATTATAACACTCATATCAAAATAAACAGCGCAAAGCATGCCGGTAAGTGACCATGAGTCTTTAAACATCGCCTTAAAACACCATATAAATAACGGCGACTTTAGGGCCCGAGAAAGGCCTTAACTAGTTCATTCACTAGTGTCCATAAATACTGTAAAGGTTCAAGGTGAATCATTTTAAAACTCTAGGCAACCGTTTGTATCTCAACAATATGTAACACTCTAGAACGTAGTCACACAATGAGGCCTGTGCTTGTGTGACTGTTGTACTTAGTACGTCATAACTGATGTCACGCAATGCACGAAAGCCGAGCGAATAGTAGAAAAGAAAAAAAATAATTATAGTGATGATGATAAAGATTTAAAATGATGATTAAAATGATAGTGGTAGCACTCTAGATCGTAGTCACACAATGAGGCTTGTGCTTGTGTGACTGTTGTACTTAGTACGTCATAACTGATGTCACGCAATGCACGGAAGAGCGAATAATAGATATATCAAAATAATAAATGATTATAGTGATGATGATAAAGATTTAAAATCACGATTAAGATGATAGTGGTAGTGATGGTGAAGGAGATTATATATACTGTAACGATGATGATGATGATGATGATGATTTTGATGAGATCAAAATTCGTTTCAGTCAGTGAATAATCTATCGACCTTAACAATCTTTCTCTAAATAGGTGTATACCCATAATTCCTTGCAGTCTTGGAATCACCTACAATTTTTTCCCGTCTTATAAAACTCTATTATTATGGAACAGGCATATATATATGCACTAAATTTATTATTGATTCCTTTATTTTCATCTTTAAACCGATACTTACAACACTCATAAACATTTATAAGTGTTATGGACTGATGACGTCATAAAGTTCAATGACGTAAATTCCTTGAATCTTCAAAGAGGCAATGAGGGATAATAAATATACACTAAATTAATAATTCATTCCTGCATATTCATCTTTAAACCGATACTTTAATACAAGAACACTCATAAATGACTAATGACGTTTAATGACGTCAATCCCTTGAGTCGGTTTAAAGGGGGCAATAAGGGATTTCTACCCCCAAGGTTGTTAAAGATATAGAGGATGTTTTTTTAATTCCCGTTGTATTTTAAGCCGTGAAATTAGAGGATTGAATGCGTTGGTGTGTCTAGAATAAAATATAGCATAATATTTACGAAAACAAAATCGAAAAAAAGATGGCTGACAATTTAAATAATTTTTCAAACAAAAACCAATAAAATAAAATAAAATTTCATGGGCAAAAATATGTCTTTTCATCTTATTTTTAAAAGCTTGAAAATAATTATTTATCTATTTATTTGAAAAATTGCATCTTTAGCTCATACATGTATCGATGTGAAGTGTGCGTTTCGTTTTTGTGAAATAATAAAAATATCACTGTTGACTTGAGGTTAAAGCTTAAATTTGACGAAATATATCTAAACTTAGAAAATCAGTGTCGATTTTGTTTAATCACAAAGAACTCTGAGCAATATCCTGATAATCAAATATGATTTGCGGCGATCGTAGCGATTATATTGGAACCATGTTTAAGCGCGCGCGGACAATAAATTTCAGCACGTCTTCCCTTAATTATTCAATATTGACTGTTTCCTTGGATTTTCTAGGAAAACGTAGGAACTTTTTTGCAGTCCTGTACGTGACTGTTTAGTGAGTCTAATGGACGCGAAGTTGACGCAATGTTTGCATTGGATATCTTGTTTGTTTTTTTTGTAATATAGAAGTAGTGTATAAAAGAGTATTTTTATAGTCTTGGTGTGTGGAGAAATCAAGTGATTATGAGTTATATAAACCATCCTCGTACCATGATTGTCATTATCATTACCACTATTATTACAACCACAATGGGGGCCTATTATAGGTTGGCGGTTTGACGGTTTTTGCCAATTTTAGAGGTCGGTTTTCGGAATTGTTGCAATTTTTGTGGCGGTTTTTTTTTTGGTTGCGGTTTTTCGCGATTTTTTGCGGCGGTTAACGGAAAACCATGACGACAAATAGCGGTTTTGCGGTATGACGAACCCTTATAATAGGCCCCCCACAATCACAGTTGACACAAACCATTATTATAACCATAATAATCATCTGTATCACTGGCTTCTATAATCATCATCAGTTAGATCATCATCATCACCACCGATTATTACTATTGTTATCATCACAATCATCATTCATATAATCCATCATAATAACCATAAGGCAGCAGTATCACTGGCTTCTATCATCATCATCATCATCAGTTAGATCATCATCATCAACACTAGCATTATTACTATCGAGTATCACCAGAATCACCATTGATGTAATCCATCATTACACTGAACCATAATAATCACCACTAGCTTCTATTATCATCATCATCATCATCATTATAGGTATTCTAATTGTCTCCGTAAAAGCACAGACGCGGTCGACTACGTGAATTAATAATAGGCCGAATTGTGTCATTTAAATCATGATTTTCCCATTATCAATCGTACCCGCATTATGAGATATTAAATTGCGTCCGTATTACACTATCCTCATTAAAATACTTCTTAACTTACTGTAATTGTCTCCGTACAAACACAGAGGCTGTCTCCATGAATTAATAAAAGCTATGTCATTTAAATCGTGCTTTAAAGCTTTGATTTTCCCATTATCAATCGTACCAATATATGGCAGGGATATTTGCGTCAGTATATCATCATCAATATAAAATCCTACTATTCTCTACTTTCACAAGTTACCATAGTGCCTTCCGTTTTTGGGGATTCAAATCAATAATAAGATAAAATACAAATAAAATAAAATACAAATTTGAATTACTATATATTCCCTCTAAAAAGAGAAGACATTATGGTTATATGAAAGCAGAAAATACGTTACTATATTGCTACTTTAATTGTTTCCGTAATAACTCAAAAGCGGTCTACTTCACTTAAATGTCATAACCATTTCATTAAAATCGTGCTTTAAAGCTACCATACTCCTATTATCAATCGAACCAGCATGACGGAGATAGTTGCGTCAATCGTTTAACCGGCGCACATCGTACAATAAATAGGACGTGTTTTAGTAGCAGAAAGACAAAGTAAATGGGTTTTATGACGTCTGGATGTGTTGTTTACACATATTTTGGACCTATCGATCGTTCGATGAGCAATTTGCTATTTTCAAATGAGATCTCTGTCAACAATTTTAGAATTGATAAGTAATAGGGGTATGACTATATTCATGATATTGGTTGATATTTTAAAACAATAATCATAATCATAATAATAATAATAATAATGATGATGGCACAGATTTTAGACCTATCAATCGTTCGATGAGCAATTTGCTATTTTCAAATGAGATCTCTGTCAACAATTTTAGAATTGATAAGTAATAGGGGTATGACTATATCCATGATATTGGTTGATATTTAAAAATAATAATCATAATAACAATAATAATGATGACACAGATTTTAGACCTATCAATCGTTCAATGAGCAATTTGCTATTTTCAAATGAGATCTCTGTCAACAATTTTAGAATTGATAAGTAATAGGGGTATGACTATATTCATGATATTGGTTGATATTTTAAAACAATAATCATAATAGTAATAATGATGACACAGACGTTAGACCTATCGCCGGATCGTTCAATAAACAATTTGCTTTTTTCAAATGAGAAAAAAGAAAAATGTCAACAATTTAAAATTGATAAGCATGACTATATTCATGATATTCGGTGATAATTTAAAATAATAATCATAAGAATAAGAATAATGATAATATGGGGTGTTCGATAGACTTTTCCCGAATGCGCATAACTGGTAACAATTGGTTCATGTCGAGGCTGGAGTGGATGAATCAATACATTCACTGTATTTTGTCTACTCTAGCCTCGACTGGAATCTATTGTGTCAGTACTAGTGAAGCGAGTTCGGTAAATTTCTACTTTAACTCGTTATTTTATAAATTATCGAATTATTATTATTGCTTTTTTACTCCGACGAAAGGCTAAAGCTCGAAACGTCAGTAAAGTTAAGTCAACATTTTTTACGGTGTTACAAATTTCATTATATTACCTATCGTTTATATCAAACACCGACGCAGCCTATTCTTAATGTACAGCAAACATCAGTGAATACTACTTTTAGGAAATTATCGAATTATTATTATTATTTTACTATAAAGTATTAAACTACTGTAGTAAGATCGAAAAACATTTAGTATTTTTTTTTGCATCGGATTCAAAGAAAAGTACTAATAGTTTCTCGATCATACTACAGTTCAATAAAATACTTAACACAATTCTTAATGTACAAAACACATCAATGAATACGTCTTTTAGGCTATTAACAGCTACTTAACGTTGTCCAAGCATCCGGCGAGAGTTAAGGTTACCGCATTAATTGGCGATTTCAATTTGTGTTCGAAGAATACTGTTTTTACTGGGCAAACAAAATAGGATACGTTGAAATTAAAGCTTTTTTGTTATTTAGATTTTTTTATGTTTTCTTTTGTTGCAAAAAGAGCAAAAAAAAAAGAGTCATAAAAAGAGCGTCATAAAAAAGAGCGCCATTAAAACTGAAGAGTGCCATAAAAAAGAGTGCCATAAAAAAGAGCACCATAAAAAGAGTATCGTAAAAAGAGCGTCATAAAAAGAGCACCATTAAATAGAGCGCCATTAAAAAGAGCACCATTAAAAAGAGCGCCATTAAAAAGAGCTCCATAAAAAAGAGCGCCATAAAAATTAAAAGAGTATCGTAAAAAGAGCACCATTAAAAAGAGCACCATTAAAAAGAGTGCCATTAAAAAGAGCGCCATAAAAAAGAGCGCCATGAAAAAGAGCGCCATGCATAAAAAGAGCATCATAAAAAGAACATCATAAAAAGAGTATCACAAAAAGATTATCGTAAAAAGAGTGTCATAAAAAGAAACACTTTGAAATGAGTACTTGGAGGATACTAACAAGTTATGAGACCACTCATTCGAGCAATAAAATTAAATGACAAAAGAAATCACCTTTTCAACTCATCCCTGAATCGTTTAGCCTGGCATATCATCATTATTGGGGAGGCCACTCATTCGAGTAATAAAATTAAATGAAAAAAAAATCGCTTTTTTGACATGTACATGTCCTAAATCGTTTAGCCTGACATATCATTCTAATTGGGGAAAACTCATTCAAGCAATACAATTAAATAAAAAAAAAAGATTTTTTTAATTTTAACGCATCATTTCCTAGCTATTAATTGAGGAGACAGCTCATATCCACACTTGCTGTAGATACAGCATATGTTTTTGCAAAAGAAACTTTGAAAATAAACATCATTGACCGTAAAAACATTTTCTTGGAAATTTGTCCAGTGTTAGCTTTCTCTCTCACACTCTCTCTTTGATTTATTTGTTATTATAAACGATACTCTAAAAACTGATTGAAAAAAACGTATATCTAAATACACTAGTTATTCTCAATTTCCATCTATAATATTTAGCTGTCTTTTTTACAAAGGAACAAAATGTATAATAAATACTGAATTATTATTTACTAGAATTACAATTCCTATCATTGGTCTTCTAATCATTTTCCTATTCATTTATTGTATTTTCCATATTAATTGTAATTTTAGCTATTTGTAGCTTGATATATCTCTAGTTCGGACTTCCAAAGACTTTGTAAATTTCCTTATGTAGAAGGGAAATAAACCCAAGAATTCAGTATTTTACACACTTAAAGCCAAGAAATTTATTTATAAGGAAAACTAGTTTCGTCTTGTAGACCATTGTTTACAGCTCGTACGTTTAACTTAGTTTATTCTACGATTTTCAAACTACTCGCGCGCACTCTATTAAAAAGCGCGCGCTTACATAGGTGGCTATCATGTAAGATTACAATTATGGTAGTTTAATATTCGCACGCGGTAATAAAACAGTGTTCCGCTCCCTCTTGGTGTTCATAGCGCTTCTTCCTTCTCTCCTTATTCTTACTGCCTCAGTTATTTGCCTCAGTTAATGTAAGAGCATTGAGATTATATGCGGTGCGCTAAGAATAAAACTATTAATTATTATTACTAAATGACTGATCCTATGCGCAGCGCTATAGAGGGTTATCATGGCCGCCATGTTTGTGAGCAAGTACAAAAGAAAGTCTTTGAATGGCAAAGAATTTCAGTTCCCTTGAGAGAAAAGCTCCATTGTTTTGACCACAAACATGGCTGCCATGAAATTCTTCTACTGTATACACGCGTTAGATTGTTTATATAATCTCACATTGTACGCGTTACTCTCTGTTTACATCATCAATCTCGATCGTGGCCGCCATTATGTCGGCGTTTATCGGTTTTATCGATAGATTATCGATGCATTATCGATGGATTATCGATAGATTATCGAAGGATTATCGCAACAATTTTCTCTAGTATTGCACTATTAAGTTTGGAAGAGTAACATACATTCAAGTATTCCTATTTTCCTATAGTATTTTGCACCCAAATTTCTTTACCCAATTCTTCTTCCTTCCCCAGCGATTTCTCTTAGTCTCCCACTCTATTTTGAGATCTTTTGAACCGTAGTTGCCCTCCTCCCTGATCCGTTCCTCTTTAAGCAATTCTAGCGTCATTAACTAAAATAATTACAGATATTAAAGACGTGAAAACAAGTACGATGTTTGTAAAGGTGTTTCAATAATACGCATGCAAATATATAGTTACTTTTAAAATTGCACAAAAACAACCAAAACCACACAAAATGAAAATAGAATCTTAAAAAACAGACAATATGAACCATAAAGTTCGAAATATCAGTAACACTGAAAACAGAATAATAAAAAGCAAAAGACAATGAACATAAAGTTCGAAGTGTCAATGTAACTCTATTTTATACGCGGTTTTATAGATTACAAACACGATTTTCTCAAAACACAAAACACATTTGTTTATAAAGAATTCAAAACTAGATATTATTTTTGATCTTAATGTATATAAAGCCAGCGATAAAAATCTCCAAATATAATTACTATTCTCGGTGCGCAAAGTTTATAGCCCATATTTCCTTTCCTTTACGGGAAGTAATATAAATTTGTTTTGATTTTGAATGATCATTTTATCACAAAAACATTACGCTTTTGACATATTTCTTCGACATTATAAGTTTTTCAAAATTAAAAATTCGCCATGTTTATTGCCAATATTTCATTTCACATACAGGAAATAGCGAACATTTGTTTTTGTTTTGAAGGGAAAAATAATCATCGACTCACGCATTGAAATTTCTCTTGAAAACCTACACAAATTGAATTTTCTCTTTAATAAAAGATTTCACTTTGTTCTTACGTACATATGTAAATAAATAAAATCATTTTTAAAATCAAAGCAATCTTTTACCTTACAGGTTGGTGAACCATTTTCATGAAGATTTTCTTCTTCACACTCGGTACGTGGCGCGTTTGTGAAACAGAATTTTGAATTTACAATTCCAATTTTTTCCTTCTTTTTCTTGGAAATTTCGGTTTTTTTCTTCACTAATTCTATTGTTCACGATAGAACCTTTAGTTTTTCATTCATGAGTTAGAGCTTGTTCAACACCCAGGGTTATTTGAGAGCTCTCCTATGCGGCGATGCACTACTAAAGCTGACTAATGACGTCATAGCGAATTCAAATGTGGATATCTCATTTCCGTATTTCGATTGACAGTTGTATTTTCAATCTCTGGGGAACCAATTAAGTAAGCTATCGTTAAAAGGAATTATGAATTTAACATTTTGAAGTCTTTGAGATGTAATTTTTGTATTAAAGTTTGTTGACGAAATGAAATCTGCGGTTGTGTACTTGGAGTTGTAAATTTACGACTAATGAAGAAAATGGCCGCAATTATAAATGACTTCGAGTTTACACTTCTTTTCAAAAGGAAGATGCACAGTTTATTGTAGTTTTATTACCAATTTTTCAAGTAATTATAATGTTTTTACGTCATTATTCTTGCATCAAAATTGTGTGAAAAACATTACATCAAGAAAGAAAAAGAAAAATTGTTTATCGTCGGTAGCCTACAAAAAAGCTGATCTCCCAGGAAGCCCGTGGCGCTCTCTCGCTCTCCTCTCTACATCAGTACTCCGTTTTACGGGTTTTAAAGCTGCTCAAAGCTACACACAATAGAAAGAAGTCGAAAACTTGAAATTGAGATTTAAAATGATTGTTTGTGGTATTCTAACATTGTTTGTGAACTCTAAAAACTAATATTTATTTGTCAATGAATGGCGGATCTTCCTATTATTATCCTATTTTATTATCATAACTATCACAATATAGTGTTTTATGTTCTGCCTCTGCCAAATTAAAACAAACTTAAGCTGTTTTGAAATTGATGTATTTTTGAAAAATATCAAAATTGTATCAAATCAAAATCAGGACGTCATAAAATTCAGTATTATATTATGACATATTATGACATAGAAACAGATCATAATTTGGCACTTTAGTTAGTTTTTCAAATTAAATGGCTGTTGATGACAGATCTAGTGCAAAATACATGGAAAACAATTAGCGTAAACGACGTAAAGTAAAAGAAATGAATTGCATGATCATTTTCACTGGGGTTTAATTTCCTAAGTGCAAATGTATATTGAACCTCACAGATTGCAAGTTTAAAAATACCGAGATAAGTAAAGCACAAAGTAATAATGATTAATGAATTCACGGTGGTGCAGTTCCATTATATATTTCCTCCGTTTCGAAATAGGAAATATATAATGGAATCTACAAATGAATGAATGAATGAATGAATGAATGAATGAATGAATGAATGAATGGAAAGATGGATGGATGGATCAATTAATTAAACAATGAATCAATAAAAAATGAATAAATGAATTAATCGGTAAATGAATGAATAAATGGATGAATGAATGAATGAATGGAATGATGGATGGATGGATGGATGGATCAATGAATTAAATAATGAATTAATGAATGAATAAATAAATCGATGAATGAATAAACCGATGAATAAATGGATGGATTACTGAATGAATGATTAAATGAATGAGTGAACAAATGAAGGAATGAATGAATGAATGGATGAATGGATGGATAAATGAATGGGTAAAACAATGTTCAATTGAATGAATGAATAAATGAATGAATGAATGAATATAATAATTGATAAATAAACAAATTAATAAAGAATATACGAATGAATAATGGTTATTAATTTGTGATCTCATGATCCAACAAATATATCATTCCAAAGTAATTGTCTGTTACTTTTTAATAAAAACACAAAAATGAAACTTTTGCTTTGTTTACATACTTTAAAGCTAGATCTACAGTTTCCTTTCGAATATTGAAATCTCTATAATCTTAATCTACCTCATTACATAATCTACTACTAATAAAAATTTTAAAAACCAATTTCAATTCCTATATTTAAGAGTTCCTGTTTTAATAGTACACATATAAGAGTAGTCTTGAACGCAATTTTTTATCACCTTTCTTTACATTCAGATTTCTAGATAAAGAAGCGTTGCGTAGGATGAGAACGTGAACCTTTCTGTTTAAACAGGAATAAAGAGGGGGAGTAAGGGGGGTTGTAAACCACACAAAAATATCGACAAAAATCGCACAATCGCACGACAATATCGACAAGAACCGCAAAATCGCACGAAAAGTTTCTAAAAACTGCAAGATTTGTAAAACCGCGAAACCGTACCACCGCAAACCCTTAAGCTTAATACGCCCACCTTGATAAAAATCATGTTTACAATATCACTACTCTTTATAATTTTAGATTTCAAGATGAAAACGGATCTTTGCGTAGCAAGAACGGAGATCTTTCTGCTGAACAGGAATAAAAATCAGGTTTTTTAATATCACTATTTTATATTTTTATATTTCAAGTTGATAACGGATTTTTGCGTAGCAAGAACGGGAACAGTTTTTGTCGAACAGGAATAAAATCATGTTTTTTAATATCACAATTCTTTATTTTAAGGTTTCAAGATGATAACGGATCTTTGCGTAGCAAGAACGGGAACAGTTTTTGTCGAACAGGAATAAAAATCAGTTTTTTTAATATCACATGCAATTTTCTATTTTTAGATTTCAAGTTGATAACGGATCTTTGCGTAGCAAGAACGTGAACAGTTTTTGTCGAACAGGAATAAAAATAAGGTTTTTTAATATCACTATTCTTTATTTTTAGATTTTAATATGATAACGGATCTTTGCGTCGCAAGGACAAGAACCGTTTTGTCGAACAGGAATAAAAACAACTTAAAATACAGGATTATCGTAACAGGAAAGGATGAAACGGTCCATTTTGCGCGTGCCAGGGTAGTTGACGTCGTTGTTCCTTTATTCTCGGTTCGAAATATCTATATTTGGTATAAACGATAGGCAATATAATGAAATTTGTAACACCGTAAAAAAAATGTTGACTTAACTTTACTGACGTTTCGAGCTTTAGCCCTTCGTCTTCGTTGTTTATACTCCAACGAAGGGCTAAAGCTCGAAACGTCAGTGAAGTTAAGTCAACATTTTTTACAGTGTTACAAATCTCATTATATTACCTATCGTTTATATCAAACACCGACGCAGCTTATACTAGTTTAATCGCTAGTTTTCCATTCATATTTGGTATAGTTTATTGTTGTTATGGCGGTGATGGTAGTGATCATGGTAATAATGATAATTGATGATAACAGGGGTGATGATAATAAGCAATTATTGGATGAGGTTGAGTATGATATCGTAAATTATCAAGACCGAGGTCTGTGTTATCTGCCGAAGCCTCCTGTCTGAGGCAGATAATACTGACTCGAAGTCTTGATAATTTACGATATCATGCGAAAACCGAATTCAATAATTGTTTTATTATACATTTTTTAAAGTAAAAGTACAATTAAAATTAGGTATAAAAGAGACAATAACAAGCAAATCTCGCTGCCATTTTTACATCAACTCCCTGAGAACGGAGAGAGCCTGGGAACTTGACAGTGATAACTACAGACAATGCAATTATCACTGTCAAGTTCACATGCTATTCAGATTTAGCCGTGTGCTCTCAGCCAATCAGATTCAATGTAGTTAGTAAAATGTATAATAATGATAGTTATCGTGATAAAAGTGGTGATTATCATGCTCATCGATATTGTAGAAGATGATGATGATGCTTGATACCCCAATTTATAAAATTGATAATTTAATCACTACAACAGTACACACTTTAATCATTTAACTTTAAACAAAATTCTTACAAATATTTACTTATTTAAATTTAATTTTATTAGCTTTCCTTCATACGAAAGCATGCAGGGACACCAGAACAGCTTACGCCAATTACTGTGGGCCCTGTATAGTATGCTGAGACCTGATTACTGCGCAAACGGAGAAACTAACTGTAAAACTGATAATGATGACGATGATGTATGGTCCTTTTATCACACGGCGGCCATGTTTATTCAGTTGCAAGGAGAGCGAAAACCTTTGTTTGGAACGTTCTGAAACGCATGAAAGCGAGGGCAAGGGTACTCAAGGGATTCATAACCTATGGGTGAGCGTAGTGTTTACAAGTGTTGTTATTGTGATGCTAATTTGCCAACCATTTTAACAATAGATTTTTTAATTTTCTTTGTTCTAATAACAATGGTTGGTTGGCAAAACCATAAAAAAAATACGTCACTGTACGTCCTCAATGGCCACCTATTGTTTCAACCAATATGGCGGCTCGTGAGGGCCAGAAGCTAGAAAACTGTAAAAGGTTACTGCGTCTCCCTCATTAAATAAAGATATTGTATTGTATTGTGATAAAACCGAATAAAGACCATAAAAATGACCATGTCGATGTACATTATAATATACCGATGGTTATTATAAGAGAGCAATGTTTCGCAGACAGCTGTGACGTCACCCTTTGGCCAAACTATTTATGTACTATGCGATATTCATATCCGGTACATAATAATCATCAAAAACGCTCTGAAACGGTCATGAAAAATAAGAGAATACTATTCTTAGAACCGGAACTAATTGACGTACTTTAAGTACTTTTGGGGATATTGAATTACAAAAATTATTATTATTATCATTGTGGTCGTTTTTGTATATCTTGTATAAATTCAGTTTATATTCAACTAAGTCGACATATCTGCCTTTGTAAACAATACTTTTTAAAACTATACTTTTCATATATTGAAATTTTGTTTCATCTTCCACTCAATTAAAATAATACTCTATACGGAATAAAAACTATAATAATAATAATAAATAGATTACTTTTTTAACGTTTCAATGTATTTAGCCAGTGGTTAATTGGGGAGACTCAGACTCAGACTCACTACCTCTACGTTAAATATTTTAGGACACAACTCTACTCACGTGTTCATTTTAATTTGCGGAGGGAGGAAAACCGGATAACCCGGAGAACAACCTCGTTCCCAGGGCCCTCTCCATTTGCTTTTGGCTGGGAACAAGGTTGTCCTGAGAAAAACCCTCGAGCTCGTGGTATGACGAGAGAAGAACACATCAAACACACTCAACTCACATATAATCTATGCCCGAGTCGAACCTGGACCACAGAGGTGATCTGACACGGTGGGGCCAAGCACCCCCCTCAATCGCTCATTTAATCGTGGGCAAAATGTACATGTTACCATATCTCTTCACTAAAAAATGATTTTCTGATCAAACTTGGGTCACTGTGAGATATTGTTAGTTGCAATATTTTGACATACATTTTGCATAAAAAAATCGATATTATGACGTCACAAGATTTAATGCAACATTTTTACAATGTTCAAAATTGAAGAATAACTGTATTTTTTCTTTTGGATACGAAAGGCTAGATAATTAGAACAAGAATACAGCAAACAGAATTTCAATAGTAATATTTGGTGAGGAGTAGGAATTTTTTTAATTTTCATATAAATTGATGACGTCATTATTTATAGGCAATTTCAAAATTAATTATTTTCGTGTCTTTCAGTTGTTGTATTAGGGCTGAATGCCGATTCCCTGTGTAGTACTAGTCCAGTGCAAAAATATGCGGTTCTTTTAAAGAGAAACGGTTCTTCCATTGCCTATTTTATAAAGAAAAAAGAGAAAAAAGAGTGACGTCATCAAATGACGTCATAATCATACTTTCCTAAATATCTTTCCATAGAGAGGGAAATTAAAAATTATATTTCCATACGATTTTAGAAGCCATTAAGTGTTGTATTTTAAGCGATAAATGGGTTCTTTTTATGGCATACGGAAAAAGTTTATCCAAAGGGTTTGTTTTACCATATGTTTCTTAAAAATTTCGTTGATGGGAAGGGGAGGGTACCAGATTTTTCAATCCTTTATAACTCAACAAATGTAAATCCTATCGAAAAACGGTTTTCAGATTTCAAATCGCATTGTGCATACCTTGCATAACAATGAAATGAAATACTCAGATTTGTGATTCCAAAATTTGCAATAAAATCGTAACATTGATTATGACGTCATAATATCAAATTTGTGTCATCAAAATATCAAAAAAAAAAATTATCACAATAGTTCCTTCCCATTGAGAAAGTTTCAGCATAAAAAAATAAAAGCATAGAAAGTTATGAAAAAATTTAATCTAAATGAGCGATTGAGGGGGGTGGTTAGCCCCACCGTGAGCAAGGAAGGAAGGAAGGAAGGAAGGAAGGAAGGAAGGAAGGAAGGAAGGAAGGAAGGAAGGAAGGAAGGAAGGAAGAAAGGAAGGAAGGATGGAAGGAAGGAATGAAGGAAGGAACGAAGGAAGGAACGAAGGAACGAAGGAACGAACGAACGAAGGAACGAAGGAACGAAGGAACGAAGGAACGAAGGAACAAACGAACGAACGAACGAACGAACGAACGAATGAATGAACGAAAGAACCAACGAACGAACGAACAAAGGAACGGCCGAACTAACGAATGAATGAAAGAACGAACGAACGAATTCACAAACGAACCACCGAACGAACGAAGGTGAGCAAGGAGGAAGGAAGGTAGGAAGAAAGTTATTTTATTAGATGAGGCTGTACATTTTAATACAAGGAAAGTAGTAGCTAATATTGTTCGTCTGAAACCATGATCAAAACTATAAAATGAAAAAAAGATCAATGAATGAGAATGTTAATGTTTTTGTTTTTTTTCTTTCAAGTTTTCGAGCGGCGCAGAAAAGCACATGTTTTGGGGTGGTGTTGTTATGGCCGAGTATCACAAAACACTTTAGTGATTAAATTTATCGACACCGAGATCTCATCACGTTATAGTATATATGAAACTTCTTCTTGTAGAAAATTTTTGAAATGACAACTTTTTGAATCAAAAGCCTATAGTTAGTCAATTTGACCACTTTCGCTCAATAAAGTGCATGGACCGTAAACCTTAAAGATATGCCATAAAGAATAAGAATAACAACAAGAGTAATAATGTATTTAATTAGAAAACAAGGAAGGAACGAACGAACGAACGGAGGAGCAAAGCAATGAAGGTACGAAGGAACAAAGCAACCAAGGAACGAAGGAACGGCAGAGCGCGCGAAGATAAGAAAAAAAAAACAAAGAAAATAAAGAAAGAAGAAAGGAAGGAAGGAAGGAAGGAAGGAAGGAAGGAAGGAAGGAAGGAAGGAAGGAAGGAAGGAAGGAAGGAAGGAAGGAAGGAAGGAAGGAAGGAACGAAGGAAGGAACGAAGGAACGAAGGAACGAAGGACCGAAGGAACGAAGGACCGAACGAACGAAGGAACGAACGAACGAACGAACGAACGAACGAACGAACGAACGAACGAACGAACGAACGAACGAACGAACGAACGAACGAACGAACGAACGAACGAACGAACGAACGAACGAACGAACGAACGAACGAACGAACGAATGAACGAAAGAACGAACGAACGAACGAACACAGGAACGGCCGAACTAACGAATGAATGAAAGAAAGAACGAATTCACAAACGAACCACCGAACGAACGAAGGTGAGCAAGGAGGAAGGAAGGTAGGAAGAAAGTTATTTTATTAGATGAGGCTGTACATTTTAATACAAGGAAAGTAGTAGCTAATATTGTTCGTCTGAAACCATGATCAAAACTATAAAATGAAAAAAAGATCAATGAATGAGAATGTTAATGTTTTTGTTTTTTTTTCTTTCAAGTTTTCGAGCGGCGCAGAAAAGCACATGTTTTGGGGTGGTGTTGTTATGGCCGAGTACCAAAAAACACTTTAGTGATTTCATTTATCGACACCGAGAACTCATCACGTTATAGTATATACGAAACTTCTTCTTGTAGAAAATTTTTGAAATGACAATTTTTTGAATCAAAAGCCTATAGTTAGTCAATTTGACCACTTTCGCTCAATAAAGTGCATGGACCGTAAACCTTAAAGATATGCCATAAAGAATAAGAATAACAACAAGAGTAATAATGTATTTAATTAGAAAACAAGGAAGGAACGAACGAACGAACGGAGGAGCAAAGCAATGAAGGTACGAAGGAACAAAGCAACGAAGGAACGAAGGAACGGCAGAGCGCGCGAAGATAAGGAAAAAATAACAAAGAAAGTAAAGAAAGAAGAAAGGAAGTAAGGAAGGAAGGAAGGAAGGAAGGAAGGAAGGAAGGAAGGAAGGAAGGAAGGAAGGAAGCACGGTGGGGCCAACCACCCCCCTCAATCGCTCATTTAATCGTGGGCAAAATGTACATGTTACCATATCTCTTCACTAAAAAATGATTTTCAGATCAAACTTGGGTCACTGTGAGATATTGTTAGTTGCAATATTTTGACATACATTTTGCATAAAAAAATCGATATTATGACGTCACAAGATTTAATGCAACATTTCTACAATGTTCAAAATTGAAGAATAACTGTATTTTTTCTTTTGGATACGAAAGGCTAGATAATTAGAACAAGAATACAGCAAACAGAATTTCAATAGTAATATTTGGTGAGGAGTAGGAATTTTTTAAATTTTCATATAAATTGATGACGTCATTATTTATAGGCAATTTCAAAATTAATTATTTTCGTGTCTTTCAGTTGTTGTATTAGGGCTGAATGCCGATTCCCTGTGTAGTACTAGTCCAGTGCAAAAATATGCGGTTCTTTTAAAGAGAAACGGTTCTTCCATTGCCTATTTTATAAAGAAAAAAGAGAAAAAAGAGTGACGTCATCAAATGACGTCATAATCATACTTTCCTAAATATCTTTCCATAGAGAGGGAAATTAAAAAATATATTTCCATACGATTTTAGAAGCCATTAAGTGTTGTATTTTAAGCGATAAATGGGTTCTTTTTATGGCATACGGAAAAAGTTTATCCAAAGGGTTTGTTTTACCATATGTTTCTTAAAAATTTCGTTGATGGGAAGGGGAGGGTACCCGATTTTTCAATCCTTTATAACTCAACAAATGTAAATCCTATCGAAAAACGGTTTTCAGATTTCAAATCGCATTGTGCATACCTTGCATAATAATGAAATGAAATACTCAGATTTGTGATTCCAAAATTTGCAATAAAATCGTAACATTGATTATGACGTCATAATATCAAATTTGTGTCATCAAAATATCAAAAAAAAAAATTATCACAATAGTTCCTTCCCATTGAGAAAGTTTCAGCAAAAAAAAATAAAAGCATAGAAAGTTATGAAAAAATTTAATCTAAATGAGCGATTGAGGGGGGTGGTTGGCCCCACCGTGTGAGGGTGCAGAAACCCTTCATTAACCCTTCCAGCTGTGTTTCTGCATTATATAACCATAACAATTTTCTTTATAATATACAGTCAATGTCACATTAACATAGTCCACCAAAAAAGACATTAACACTAAAAGAAATGTCACGTGACACCGCATAAGTTCGCTATAAATGCTCAATACTGACATTAATTGAGATTTCATAGTTCTTATTCACTGTTACTCATTATACATTTAAAAATTATCATTTCAACTGCTGAAAACAAATAAACAAAGAATCACGTGTACTTGCTGTAGTGTTAATCCTTATTTTACGTGGACAACGTTGATGACATTTACTGTATTAATTTTGTACCACGTGTCACTTGCTGTAGTGTTAATCTCTACTTTACGTGGACAACGTTTATGGAATTGACTGTATTTGTACTACGTGTCACTTGCTGAAGTGTTAATCCTTATTTTACATGGACAACGTTTATGGAATCGACTGTATTTGTACCACGTGTCACTTGCTGTAGTGTTAATTCTTATTTTACGTGGACAACGTTTATGGAATTAACTGTATTTGTACCACGTGTCACTTGCTGAAGTGTTTATCTTTATTTTACATGGACAACGTTGATGACACTGTATACACCTGGCTTTTGTAATTTGATAGTGGGAAAGGAATTAATTAAAAGACAAAAGAAGAGCACTCAAAAAGAACTCTTTCTTTTGTTATTCCTGCAGTGATATTCTTTTGTTTCTAAATTACTAATGTTCTTTTTTCATATGACAACATTCTTGTAAGTACGTGTACACATTTATTTAAAAACTGTTGAAATAAAAACTTCGAGCCTTTGAAGATTTTAACTAAATAGTCCAGTTTCATATTTATTACCGCTGCACTATTTGACAAAGGGCGCATATATATATATATATATTAATGATATATAATCTGCAACCCTTTTTAAAACGGGTGTATTATAATTCCCATTTTTAATATTTACAGATCCTCTTAACACTTCCTTTATATTTTTGGATAAAAATACCTAAAACGTTTTTTTTTTTTTTTTTTTCAAATCGTATGACGTATTTAATATATATATGCAACCTTTCAAAAATGGGTACATTGCATTTGTTTTTCATTTTTAATCAGTTTACAGATCCTTTTAACACTTCCTTTACAGGTATTTTTTGGATAAAAATACCTAAAACGTTGTTTTTTTTCCCTTTCAAATCGTATGACGTAATATATATACATATATATACAGTCGTATATATACAGTCGTTTGCAAAAATTCTGACCGCATCAAAGTATATCAGGTGCATTGTGGGTAATGTTTATTTATGCCTTTGAGTGCTTTTATGCGCTCTTGGTACTATCAGAACCACCCATAATACTTCAATGATGCTTACTACATGTCACTGAATGAATTCTGAAAAATATTGGAGCGTTTTAAGGTTACAGTCCACCTTCGCGGGGTGTCTCAGTAAAAAAATCATTAGCTCGTCAGATTAAATAATATTTCAAAGATTTACACATCATTTTAAAGCTAAATAACCATAGAATACGCCTGTATAATTTGTTTTACCAAAATGTTCATGTTAAAAGAGTTGTGATGCTTTAAACTCAAAACGACCGCCTTTGTTTGAGCGAATTGATCTAAAAAAGTTCTCATTGTATTGTCGCCTTTTCTGCATAATGTCAATCAGCACATACGTGCCTTTCAAAACGTGTGAGGCTTTGTCAATATTTCACTTAGTTTAGATATAAATTAGAGTTGAAGCCGGAGATTCAATTAGTTTTGTGAAATTCGAAACTTTTTATCATAAATCTGAAACTAAGCTGTTAATCGACAAACGCTCACACGTTTTGAATTTTGTTGAGTTAATAATGCTACATGGCATTTTTCAGGCTATTTGGTTGAAAACTTTTTTAGATCAATTCGCTCAAAGTTGTGTTATATGCATTAAACTCGAACAAAGTTATAAGGCTTTGAAGTTGTGTAAACATTGAGTCTCTATCTGTCATCGGGACCACGAAAGGTCACCGAACCAACCAACTCCAAGGGTTTTTCCTCTCTCTCTTTGACATGTAAGCGATATTAAAGCGGGTTTTAAAGTAAAACTTTCAACATATATCCGAACTGTAAACAGTCTTGCACGTTGTGTATGCTAATTATAATAATTTGCCGTAAAAAGCTCCACAGGATTGAATCACGCAACACTGCGATTAGGACGGATTATGACACTTTCGTTGTTATATTTATTTGGCCATAAAATACGTTTCGTTAAATATCTCGCTAAGGAAAATACATTTTCAAAAGGTTTTGATTTTATTCGAAGGTTTATTCATCGACTAAAAAGTTCCTGAAATAAAAAAAAAAAAATGGCCAGATTATAGGTCTGAAGGTGGACTGTAACCTTAAGGCAGAATTACCTATACTTATATACTTGTACGGTCAGAATTCTTGCAAATGACTGTATATATATATATATATATATATATATATATATATATACAGCCGATCTAGAAAAGGTTGTTCACCTGAGAAGACATATATACTAAAAGAAATATCACGTGACTCATTATAGATATACTTTCTGCGCGTGTAGAAAGTCAGGTGCGTTTGAAAGTAATATGGCAGTGAATTCAAACAAGCAGTATCTTCCCTCGCTATAGAAGTACCTGACTTTCTACACGCGTCGAAAGTGACTTTAAAATGAGTCACGTGATATTTCTTTTAGTATATATGTCTTTTCAGGTGGACAACCTTTTCGAGATCGGCTGTATATATATATATATATATATATATATATATATATATATATATATATATATATATATATATATATATATATATATATATATATATATATACAGTCGTTTGCAAAAATTCTGACCGCATCAAAGTATATCGGGTGCATTGTGGGTAATGTTTATTTATGCCTTTGAGTGCTTTTATGCGCTCTTGGTACTATCAGAACCATCCATAATACTTCAATGATGCTTACTTCATGTCATTGAATGAATTCTGAAAAATATTGGAGCGTTTTAAGGCAGAATTAGCTACATATCTATATACCTATATACTTATATACTTATATACTTGTACGGTCAGAATTTTTGCAAATGTCTGTATATATATATATATATATATATATATATATATATATATATATATATATATATATGCAACCTTTTTAAAATGGGTGTATCTTATTATTTTTTCCATTTCTAATATTCACAGATCCTTTTAACACTTCCTTTACTTTTTTGGATACAAATACTTAAAACGTTGTTGTTATTTTTCTTCTTTTAAATGGTATGACGTTGATGTAGCTAATGCTTGAATGTTAAAAGCATGAGATAAAATTATTTTTTTTCCATTTCTAATATTGACATATCCTCTTAACACTTCCTAATTTTTTTGGATACAAATATCTAAAACGTCGTTGTTGTTTTTCTACTTTTAAATAGTATGACGTCGATCGATGTAGCTAATGCTTGAATGTTAAAAACACGAGGTTCTTTATCTTAAAAGGTTAACAATATCAAAGATGTCACGCATGTCAATAATCTTACTTCCTTAATGGCATGTGCTATCTACCTACTTAACGATGTCTGAACAAAAAAAATGAAATATCTATACGACAATGACGATGGTATATAATATATAAAATGTCAATGTCATTAACGTTGTCTACGTAAAGTAGAGATTAAACTACAAGTGACACGGGATTTTTTGTTTATTTGTTTTCAGCAGTTGAAATTTCATTTTTTTTTACTATATAAAGAGTAATTATAACAGTGAAACTAGCGAGTAAACTAGTATAGGCTGCGTCGGTGTTTGATATAAACGATAGGTAATAGAATGAAATATTTATCATCCACTGTTCTATTTGCGTTGTCCTTATTATCACCATATCATTCTAAATCATCTACAACTCAAATTATTCATCTGCAATGTCAAGTTTAGATGTCTGATATCAAGGATAAGGAACTTCACGTTTTTAAAGTCTAAGTTTACTTCCGTAAACAAGCATAATTATGAACTACATGCCTGCATGCCTGCATGCCTTATTTAATCGAATAAGCGCCGCATTTTAACTCTATAATGTTACTCTAGAACAGCATTGGAAATAAATTTCTATCAAAAGCTATATTAATAATAATAATAATAATAATAATAATAATAATAATAATAATAATAATAATAATAATAATAATAATAATAATAATAATAATAATAATAATAATAATAATAATAATAATAATAATAATAATAATAATAATATTCCTCGATCTTCGTTGAAGATCATTTAGGCGCCCCTCTACTAGAGTAGGCAAGACTCAACAAGGGTCTGTAGGTTTCTATCAAAACAGGCCTTTCTGATTTCTATTTTGTCGTTCATATATCTTCTATATACAGCACGTTCCAAAGTAAGGAGTGGTTGACAACGTCTCGAGTTCTTCAGTTCAAAGTAATTATATTTTACAGCTCACCCATTAAGTTATCTACCCAATATTTGTAGTTCTGATAAAAAAGGAGACAGTGAGATCTAGTAAAAATTTAATAACCGCCGCGGCTTTTTCATTCAAATATTGATCAAAATTAAAAAAAAAAAAAAAGAAAAGAAAATTCAAACACAGTTCTCTCACTTCCCCAATTGTAATCTGTCCTCAAGGACCTATTGTCAATCTCACAAAGATATCTTCTAAGATCCTGCTCCCTCTAGCGACACCCCATCTTTTTAATTGTCATATATCCGTTGTGAATTCCATACATAAAAGATATTGCGCACCACAAAACTGGGGTTTTCCCTGTTAGATCCTGCTCCCTCTAGCGACATTTCTCTTTCCTATTGTCATATATCCGTTGCAAATAAAAGATATCACCCACTACAAAAGTGGGGTTTTTCCCTGTTAGCGGCGATCTATGAAAATTATTAAACACATCTCAGCATGTGTTTCCTTTCCCTTAATTTGATCGTTAAAGTCAAAGAATGAATATTGAAGAAATAATCCTTTTGAGAACGCCGTGCTTTAAGCATTTTGGAGACGAATTTAGAAAATATGTCTTGGTTTGGTCTAGTTTCGCGCGAGTTCAGTTGGTCGTTAAAGTCAAAGAATGAATATTGAAGAAATAATCCTTTTTAGAATACCGTGGGTTTGACGGCGCTTCAGGCATTTTGAGGACGAATAGTTTTGCTTTGGCTAGTTTTGGGTTCAGTTGGTCGTTAAAGTCAAAGAATGAACATTGAATATAATCCTTTTGAGAACGCCGTGAGTTTGACGAAGCTTCAGGCATTTTGGAAACGAATATAGATAATATCTTTTGTTTTGGCTAGTTTCGGGTTCAGTTAGTCGTTAAAGTCAAAGATTGAATATTGAAGAAATAATCCTTTTTTGAACACCGTGTGTTTGACGAAGCCTCAGGCATTTTGGAGATGAATTTAGAAAATATGTCTTGGTTTGGTCTAGTTCGCGCGGGTTCAGTTGGTCGTTAAAGTCAAAGATTGAATATAATATTGAAAATATAATACTTTTGAGGATACCGTGAGTTGGACGAGCCTTTAGGCATTTTGGAGATGAATATAGATCATATGTCTTGGTTTGGTCTAGTTTTGGGTTATTTGGAAGTGCACAAACAAACGTTATAACTATAAAATTAAACATTTTTCAGCAATTACACTGAAGATGTACAATCATGCATTTCGGCCTTGGAATTCATTACTCGGTATTCTGCGGTTTTAACATGTACAAGTCAACCTGTTTGAAAATAGATGTATATTTTATTTAGTTCTTTGTGTCTAGTTATTGAGAAATTTAATTTTAAGTACTAGAATTTTTAATAGTATCATCATTCTGGTCATTATCATCATCACAGGCTTCATCATCATCATTATCTAGTGATCATCATCATCACCAGCAGCAGCAGCAGCAGCAGCAGCAGCAGCAGCAGCAGCAGCAGCAGCAGCAGCAGCAGCAGCAGCAGCAGCAGCAGCAGCAGCAGCAGCAGTAGCAGCAGCAGCAGCAGCAGCAGTAGCAGTAGCAGCAGTAGTAGCATCAGCAGTAGTAGCAGTAGTAGCAGCAGCAGTAGCAGTAACAGTAGCAGCAGCAGCAGTAGCAGCAGCAGCAGCAGCAGCAGTAGTAGTAGCAGCAGCAGTAGCAGCAGCAGCAGCAGCAACAGCAGTAGTAGCAGTATAGTAGCAGCAGCAGCAGAAGCAGCAGTAGCAGCAGCAGCAGCAGCAGTAGCAGTAGCAGCAGCAGCAGCAGCATCAGTAGCAGCATCAGTAGCAGCAGCAGCATCATTATCATCCCCATCGTTTCATAAGACGGAAAGTAATTAGATATTTGTCTATGTATTATGACCAAACAAACACATATATTATGTATTATGACCAGATATTTGTCTATTATGACCAAATAAATTACATGTTATGAACAGATATTTGTCTATTATGACCGAAACAAACATATATTATGTATTATGACCAGATATTCGTCTATTATGACCAAATGTATTATGTATTATGACCAGATATTTATATATTATGACCAAATAAATTACATATTATGAACAGATATTTGTATATTATGACCAAATTCGAATAATCGAGATCTTTACAACCTAAACAGATTTATGTTAAAAACACACCGGCACCGGTATATCGCCGTATTTACATTCATAACAGTAGAGCACAAATATTATAGAGTACAAACCTTGACAAACACTAAAAGTGTGCGACATAAATACCACTAAATACAGCTAAATTATACAAATTCTTGTTCTCTATTGTTTAATCAACACTATTTAGTGGTAAATAGTACAAAGTATTGCACACTTTTAGTGTTTGTACTCTACCCGTGAAACAAGTAGTACCAATTAGTACTAAATAGTGCTAAATAAACAATAGAAAACAATATAGTTAGCATAAAATATCACCATTTAGTACTATTTATGTTTCACGCTTTTAATGTTTGTACTCTATTTTCTATTCTATCCATAGTTAATATATTTAGTTTTCGTTTTGTTTCTTTATTTTGTATTATAATAATGGCTATTTATCGTTTGACCATCCGAAATACTCAAATTACATTTATTCATTGTCTTCCTCAATAGAACAATATAATCATTTTGTTTTATCATAACCCATAAATCATAATCATATATTCCAATATAATTACGATTCAATTTCAAAGATTTAGATATGTTTCCATGTTCCCTTGATCTTTTGCATTATCTCCCTTGTTCCGATATATATAAGTAAAATAGATGTTTCCCTAAAGCTACGGTAATACGAGCAACAAATTCGTCCAACTTGTCTCGCAACATTGCTGCAAAACAAGTTGGAAAGCGATGTTGCGCGTTTTTCCACCCGCGTACCAACTTGTCTCGCGTCAAAATTTCATTATATTGCCTATCGTTTACATCAAACACCAACGCAGCCTATACTTTTTTCTATACATTAACGGTTACAAGCGAGTGCGTTACAGATAAGAGTTTAATCCTCCTATCGAGTTACTGTTAATTACATCATTTCGGAACTGTCTCATACCACAGGAATCCCGATGCAAACATAATATAGCGCATCAATAGCGTAAATAAAAAGAGAGAAAAAAAAGAAAAGAAACGACAAAAAGCCGGGCTCCCTGTGCCTATACTAGTTTACTTGCTAGTTTCTATTTTTTTTTTTTTTTTTACGGTGTTACACATTTCATTCTATTGCCTATCGTTTACATCAAACACCTACGCAGCCTATACTAGTTTACTTGCTAGTTTCTATTTTTTACGGTGTTACACATTTCATTCTATTGCCTATCGTTTACATCAAACACCTACGCAACCTATACTTTTTTTACTCGCTAGTATCCAAATATACATACATATATAATCAAATGCAAAAACCAAAATAGATTTAATTCGGATGTTCCTGTCAGTTAGAAGTGTTTAAAATATTTAATTGTCATACTTTAAGACACGCTAAAAAAAAGTAGATATATATATAGACACTCGTGACAGTTATGAAAATGTTTTGGACACAGTTCAATAAAAATGCCAATTCTACGAAAATCTTATTTTAGAATCACCTGAAGGCTACTCGCTTTACAAGTGTTATATATATGTAGGAAAAGCTAAAAATATATAGAGAGAGATTAATGACATATATAAAAAAATTATTAACAGATTTCAAGGAAGTGCCAATTCTAAGAAAATCTAAATTTAGAATTGCCTTAAGGCCTACTTGCAAGGATCTTAAAAGAGTTAATATTCAATAAACGTAGATATAATATGCGCTAAATATATATATATATATGAGAGAGATTCATGTCATATATATGTCATAAAAAGTATGGACAGATTTCAATAAAAATGACAATTCTAAGAAAACCTTAATTTAGAATTGTCTTAAGGCAAATTGCAAGGCTCTTAAAAGTGTTACTATTAAACAAAAAAATATTTAACATTCGCTTAATATATATATATATATATATATATATATATATATATATATACAGCCGATCTCGAAAAGGTTGTCCACCTGAAAAGACATATATACTAAAATAAATATCACGTGACTCATTTTATAATCACTTTGCGCGCGTGTAGAAAGTCAGGTATTTCTAGCGTGGGAAGATACTGCTTGTTTGAATTCATGGCCATATTACTTTCAAACACAACTGACTTTCTACACACGCAGAAAGTGAACTTATAATGAGTCACGTGATATTTATTTTAGTATATATGTCTTTTCAGGTGGACAACCTTTCCGAGATCGGCTGTATATATATATAGACATATATATAGCTGAAAGCGAGTGCTTTTTGATCATTTTCGAGTGTTTTCAACTGTCCAGAGTGCAGTTATCAGAGTATAAACCACAACTGAGCCTTAGTTATATTGTTTATTACATAGATTCACGAGCGAAATGTTTTTTTTGCAAAAATCTAAAACTCTTCTCTGATTGGTCAAAAATGTGACAGCCAACATTCAAGTAGCTTTTTTCAATGCCAAGAACGGAAAGCTGAAAATTTAACAATCTTTGAAATCTCTGTCAGTTTTAGATTTAAATCCGTTCTAAAGCTCAAAACCTAAATATTTAAACTGTTAAAGGAATCAATCTTGTTTACAAAAGCCAAAGCTTCATCCGTTGAGACAAGAGAAGCGAAAAGACAGCGACAAGAGAAACAAAACAGCATCGAAAGATCGACAAATTTACAGTGGAA
Source organism: Metridium senile (assembly GCA_949775045.1). Classification (NCBI taxonomy): domain Eukaryota; kingdom Metazoa; phylum Cnidaria; class Anthozoa; order Actiniaria; family Metridiidae; genus Metridium; species Metridium senile. The sequence goes on along the minus strand of OX459103.1, from coordinate 6,305,875 downwards.
AAAAAACAACACAAAATGGAGTTAGAAAACAGGGTAACGAAGACAATCTGTCACAGTTAAACTCAAGAACCTGCTACTCTACTAAGGAATAGCTACAAAGCTACTCTCAATAGCTACTCTGTTTTTTTTTTTTACTATCAAAATGACATGAAATAAGGCAACCACGAGGCCGTTACAACTAGAGAAGATTTACGGTAGGATTAATATGAAGTTATTTTATGACAAAAAGAAAACAATTTAGCCACAAAAAGACATTTATCAAAAATAATCAACTCGAAAATGTATTTTCTATGAACTGTTTTTTTGATTTGCCGTTCTTACTTGAAAAATTAACATTTTTAATTTGTCAGTCATAACCTGAACATTTGAAAGCAAATCTTGAAAAGGTTAGATATTTTTGTCTATTATTTGAAGTTCATGTGAGTTTCTGAATTATATCTAGAAATCATATTTACTTGAAATCATTATTCGTGTAAGAATATAATAGCAACGTCATGAATTAAATCAATGTTTTCGTCTCAAAAACGTCTCGTCTTTATTTGCTTTTCTCTCTCGAACTTCGGTAAGTTTTCTTGCAAAGTCACTGACCACAGAGAAGCGTGGTTTATACTCTGATAAACCACGGTTTTTTAACCAATCATAGCGCGTGTTAGAATGTATCTATGTTATAAATATATATATATATATATATATATATATATATAGCAAGTCTTTGTTTCGATTTATCCGTAGTACAGTGCTCGATACATAAATGTAGAGCGGAATATATTAACGATAGAAAAAACAAATAGATTAAACTTTCATCCCGACAAGCCTGTTTCGTGATTACTCACTCTTCAGGGGATTTTAATGACAAGAATATTCATAACCATCTATTATATACTATAAATTTGCATAATTAATGTAGCGGTAAATTTAAAGGTAGTGTTCAGCTGTTGCGTAGCAACGCTTTGCTTCTATGGCGGCATGAAGAGACAAGTTCATTGCGTTTATTGAGAGATGATAATTCGGGGCGGCATATGATTAGAAGTTTTTCTTTAAGGCAGAGGTTGCATCTTTTACTTGAGCTCAAGTAAAAGATGCAACCTCTGCCTTAAAGAAAAACTTCTAATCATATGCCGCCCCGAATTATCATCTCTCAATAAACGCAATGAACTTGTCTCTTCATGCCGCCATAGAAGCAAAGCGTTGCTACGCAACAGCTGAACACTACCTTTAAATTTACCGCTACATTAATTATGCAAATTTATAGTATATAATAGATGGTTATGAATATTCTTGTCATTAAAATCCCCTGAAGAGTGAGTAATCACGAAACAGGCTTGTCGGGATGAAAGTTTAGTCTATTTGTTTTTTCTATCGTTAATATATATATATATATATATATATATATATATATATATATATATAAATATTAAATATAAACAAAAAAATATTTAACATTCGCTTAATATATATATATTATATATATATATATGTCGAGAGAGATTCATATATATGACAAAAAAAAAAATAATTGGCAAATTTCAATAAAAATGACTATTCTCAAGAATATCTAAGTTTAGAATTGCCTTTAGACCTACTTGCAAGGCTCTTACGGGCAGTGTTAATATTCAATAAACATATATGTAGGAAAAGCTAAATATATACACCTATTTGAAAAAACGTTGTCAGAAGGAGATCTGAGACCGAAATGAATTCAGGAAAATTGCGGCGTGCTGCAAAAACCAACCCTGTTTTTTGCGCTTAGCACCTTCAGATTTATATTTACCGTCGCATATCCGAAGCCAGAAAGTGGACGCAATGAGAAAAAAACTGCCGTACCCCAGAATTCATTTCGGTCTCAGATTTCAGTTTCAGATCTCGTTCTGACAACGTTTTTTCAAATAGGTGTATATAGAAAGAGATTCATGACATATATCTTCCAAAAAAAATCATGGGCAAATTTCAATAAAAATGCCAATTCTAAGAAAATCTAGGCAACTTGCAAGGCTCTTTTTTTTTTAAAAAGTGTCAGTATTCAATAAACATATATGTAGGAAAAGCTTAAGGAGATTCCGTAGTTTTGCATTGCGCACGCTCTACTGCGCACAATTTTGACCAGCGAGAGCGCGCGCTACAGCTCGCGCACCTTGCGCGCGCTATGTCGGTATTACTAAAAGATCACAATTCGTACATTCAAAGTGCCATAGCGCCAAAACGAATACGGTGACCTATCTTTTTTATTTTATTGAATTAAAGATATCCACGTTTTCAAATACATATCTGAGTTTGAATAAAAATCTATGTCCAGATTTCGAGATATTTCAAGAATTGTGGTAATATTGTGCTACCC
>OX459103.1:6279581-6303340 GCA_949775045.1 Metridium senile | reverse complement strand
GATTAATAAATAGACTAGGGAAATGGTACTTGTCGACTAAATCCATCGTCTTTTGGAAATCTTCTGGAGTCTCCGTGGGAAATCCACAAATAAGATCAGTTGCAATAGTGATATTGGGAACCCTGTGGATTTAAGAAAATGCGAGGTGAATATCGGTGAATAGCAACGGTAATAAGGTAATTATTAGCGTATGGTCATAATAGTATAAACACACAGATGATTTAAGAGCATAGACGTTATTTAACAAAGATTCGCCAAATGCGAGGTGAATATCGGTGAATAATAACCGAGAAATTGTATTTTTTTATCTCTTACCTTTCACGTAAGAAGTCAACGATATGATGAAAGTCTTTAGCAAAGTATTCTCTTTTCATGTCTGACAGGACGTCATCAGAACCACTTTGTACAGGACAGTGCAGGAAGGAATACACTTTCGGATGGTTAAGGATCTTGGCCATTTCCTGGAAATACGGGCCGTTTATTCTTGTACATTTTTACTCCATATCATCAGCACCAATATCAATATTATTTTCATCGTTATTATGAACATCATCATCACAAACATCATCTTTAACATTGTCATCATCATTAACAACATCACACCACGATCATGATTATTATCATCTTTACCATCATCATGAACACCATCATGAATACCATCATCATCATCATCTTCACCATCATCATCATCAATACCATCATCACCACCATCATCTTTAACATCATCATCATCAAAACCATCATGAATACCATCATCTTTTCATCTTCACCATCATCATCATTACCAATAATGATCAAACCATGAGCATCATCATTTTATCACCATCATCAATACCAACATCATTCTTATCATAATGTCATCAACATCATTATCAATACCAATCATCATCATCACCATGATACAACTATCATCTAATGGGGAGTATACAGTCATTTGAAAAAACGTTGTCGCTGACCGGCTTCGCAACTATGCGACTAGACCTAAAAGGAGTATGGGTAGAAATCACTGAGGCAGTTAGCTGCATATATTCTTTGCACAGAACGTGATGGCACATGCACATTCATTCATGTACTCGCCACATTTCAGCATATTCTATAGCGCGTGCTAAAAATTAAATGCTTCAGTGATTTTTACCCATACTCCCGCTTGGGCTAGTCGCGTAGTAGTGCAGAGCCGGTCAGCAACAATGCTTTTTCAAATGACTGTATATACAACTGGGCAGACTGTTCTCACCTCTAGGTGTTCCAGTATATAAGGAGGGTTTGTCATACCAATACGCAAACGACCACCATCAGGTATGACCTCAATCAGTTGCCATAGTAACGAGGGCAGTGATTCTCCAATATCACGACCATATGCACCAGTATCCTCTGATGTTAGCCATATCTCAACTACACCCTCTGTATGAAAGATTAGCATATTTTCATCATTAGAGAGCATTAGAAAAATATATAGGCAGAGGAGTATAAGAAATAGACCAAATCGGTTAATGCATTACTATTTATGTGTCCAACCGATTCAAATCTTTTGGGAATAAGATTCTTTAAAGTAAAGAATTAGTATTTTACATCGGAAGTCCCTTCAGCCGAAGCTGATCTTCCAGAGAGCCGACGGTGCACTCATTTTACTTCCCTCTCTCCATCAGTGTTCCGTTTTATGGGTATTTACAATGTAAAGCTACAAAGAAGAGAAGTTGAAACAAGGATGCAAGGTCACTGGGAATCGAAACTCGGGACCTCTCGCACAGAACGTCACACACTAACCAATTGTGTCATTCTTCCTTCTTGTCTTATGTATTTTGATATCCAGTGGAAAATTTTCGGAATAAAAGTTTTTATTACCAGTGGTTTTAAATTTGGTGGAAACGTACATAGCAATGTGTTTGTGCTGATCTGCAGTATTATGCATGCTGGTTGGTGAAAGAATTTTGGACAATTTTTTTTTTAAATCACTTGCAGCATTTTACGAAATATAGAGTTTATATTTGAAAATATCATACCATCAAAGGCCTGTTTAGCTCTGGCCACGATTTCTTCAGGTGGATAACTCCCTAATTCACCTCTAGCATGCTTGGTCTTGCAATAAGTACATTGATTGAGACAACTACATAGAACAACATACAAGTAAGTATTACAATTGTATATTATGAAAAACATTTCTCTTAAGATTCCATTATGCACAAGCTATTGTCAGGACTGGCCAATCAGAGCAAACTTTACATACATATGTAATATGTAAAAAGTAGATTCTGATTGCTTGCTACACAAACAAATTCCAAACGGCGACATGGATAGCAGAAGCATTGTGATTGGTTGCTATGATCCTCTGCGACCGTAGCAACCAATCATAATCTACTTTCTCACATATAGAAAGTTAGCTCTGATTGGCTAGTACAGACAATAGCTTGTACATATGGGAAACTGATTAGATCTATTTTTTGGCAAATATTTTGAGCGTAAAATATCTGTTGTATGTTGAGTAGGCTAGTGAATTCATATCTTACCCTGTATTTACAGCAATAATCTCCACTAAAGGGTTTTTTCGTATCTTCGGCAAGTCTAATGCCGCACCACCTGACTTTCTACCATCTTTCTTTTTCTGGCCAAACAAACGCACAGTATGTCCTACAACAACACACAAAAACAACCAGGTCAACATATAATATTGATAATGATATTTAATATTTATATAGCGCAAATATCTATGTACACAGCAGTCACTGAGGGTGGTCACTGCCAGAGATTTGTTTACGTCCTCAGTGGTTCTTTTATATCCACCTTGTAGCATAGTCAGAGTGAAGGCAGATGGGACCTCTGGCTTTACGTCTTTATCCGAGAAGACTAGGCACTTAGAGAGTACAGTATCTTGCCCAAGGACACAACGTTATCGTCCGGGCCAGGAAGCGAACACAGACCATTAGGCCCAGAGTCCGACACGCTGACCACGAGGCCACCTCGTCTCTCTACATAGACATCAAAGTAAATCTACAACTATAATCAAAGCTGCAGTCTACACTCTGAAGCCTGCAAAGGATCTCTCAAGACAATGTAAAGGATAATTTTTATCGAATAAAGACGAATATTTGAATGGAAATTCCCTAAGGTATGGACATCATTCCAATCCCTATTTCTGGCAGCTAATGTACGCATACCTTTTAATGTTTCTTCCACAACTTCCACTACCCTGTCAATTTGCTGGACCTGGAAAAGAATGAACATTTGACATGTGAATACCAGTAAGACTGACAACAGAGAAAAAAACAATTATACTACACATAAGAATGATACTTTTTTTGGTGTAATTTGTGCAAGGTTTGAAAATAACCTAAAAAATAGTCATTTAGGTGGTTTTTATTGTCAACCCTTTAAATACAAGGTTATTGGGTCTCTCTTCTTAAATAAAGATATTGTATTCTATTGTACAACAAGTTATAAAGCACTTGGGAACTTTAAGAAGACTCAAGAAGTGCAGAGAAGCACTCCCCTACACGTCATGATTCTCCTAACGCTTCTCTTGTCTTCTCTGCGTGCTCTTCTGAACTGATATATTGTTTTTATTATTCAACAACTAAATATTCCGAAGTGGATGAAAAGCACTCAGTGGGCACTATGCACTGATGGTATCCCTCTGCAGCAGGCATTATCATGTCACATGATCGCCCCTCGACCAATGAGAGCGGAAGAAAATTTGTTGTTGAATTATAAAACTCGATAGAGCATGCTGCCTTTTTTTCTATTCCTTCACAAAATACAGTGTATGCATTTCAATAGAAACAACAAAAGCCCCTGAGTTTAACCGTCAAACTTACCCCTACAACGCTGACACCCTGGATAGTGTCATGTCTTGGTTGTCCTTGAGGCACACAACCTGCCACTACAAGATGTTTCTTGTCCTCTTTGGCTTTCTTGATTGCATTCCTGAACCCATCTTCTGCTGGACTCTTGACTGTGCAGCTATTCAGCAGCCATAAATCAGCAGCATCTTGATCATCTGAGAAAAATAAAATAAAACATAAATCACATTTAAAATGTCTCAATCTTCTAGCCAGACACAAATGTCCTACTAATCGGGGAGTCTCAGACCCACACTCACTACCCCTACATAGAATATTTTAGCACACAACACATGTTGATTGCTTACACACAAGTGTCCTACTAATTGGGGAGTCTCAGACCCACACTCACTACCCCTACATAGAATATTTTAGCACACAGCTCTGCTCACATGTTGATTGCTTACACACAAGTGTCCTACTAATTGGGGAGACTCGGACCCACACTCACTACCTCTACATTAAATATTTGGCACATAACTTGGCTCACATGTTCAATTTTGCATAGGGAGGAAAACCAGATAACCCAGAGTAAAACCCTTGTTGCATAGGAGAGAAGAACACATCCAACAAACTCAACTCACATATAATCCAATGAGAAACGAGAAGTAACCACTACACAACCCATGCCACCCATAATAATTTTTTTTATGTTCTATCATAAATACATGCACATGTAATAAAAGGTGTAATTAGGCAATGAATGCTTGCAGCAGAGGACAAGACATCGCTTGATGAAGACTAGTAGTATTAGTTGAAACGAAGGTACAAAACCTTTGAAATAAATTTGTGAAACAAACTACTTATCTTCACACTTATATAGTATAACAATAGCAATAGTAATGCTATTTCTTAGCATTTTTACACAATGTGTAATTTTATGTCACTCTGATTTTATAGAGAGCCGAGCTCAAACCAATATTAAATAAACTACTTGATAAGCTTATTGAAAATCTCATGGTTTGATTCTAAAAGATGCAATGGATCAATAGAAAGTTAATAAAATAATTGACTGCCGGTAACGGAGTTACTTCGTAAACGAATAAAAATAATACAGTGTAGTACAGTAAGCGCAAAACAACTCTGACATACAATTGGCACGATATTAAAATTGGATTCACAGTGTCAAACCCTTACCTGTTATTTTATATCCATAAGCAGCTAACTGTCCAGCCATATATTCACTGTCGCTGTTATTATGCGAACAGCCCCATGTCCTTACAAAGATCGTCTGTGTGCCAGGAATAATACTATCTCCAACTGGCTTCTCGGCTGAATTCAAGCCATTTCTAGCCCTCTTCTTGTTCACTTTAGGAAAGACACTTTCTCTTGAAGTAATTCTATCATTCGGTGTTATGTCTCCTGGTTTAACGAAGTCTTCTATGTCTTCAACATTCGTATCACAAGTCGGCATTGTGATGAAAAAGGTCAACTTTGTATCTTTAGTATGACAATTTGTTTCTTATCTCTCCTAATTTCGACGATTTCAATGACTAAATCGGTAGAATAACTAATTCAGGATTATTTTTTAAAAAAACGAGTGGATTTATAACAGTAAATCATAATAAGGACGACCAAAAATGATTAAAATCTTCAAAACACGTTTTTGTCCGCCATTTTGATTTTTCAACAAATTGCGCAATGATTGTTGGGAATTACAAATCACCACAGGAAGACCAACGATATTTTTGATGATATCGTGACAGCTGAGCATTAGTAACGCAGGCTCTGGAAACCAAAGAAAAGCAAGCGGAGGAAGGAAGGAAGGATATATAAATAGGTCAATTTCTGTTGTTCATTTTACAGTCTTAGTTCTATTTTCTTATTTGAGTCTTTGTCGAGAACAGCCAATGGGAAAGCAATGAATGCACATACCAAAGCAACAGACATGCAAGAAAAATAACGAAATAAACCATTTATTTCGTTATGAGCGTTTATTTCGTTATGAAACAAGACAAACAGACTCAAACAAAACAAACCAATCGTCCTCTAGCTTGTGGTGCAGTGGCTAACACATCGGACTAGAAAGCCAAGGGCATAACCAACTGAATCAACCAACCAACCATCCGACTCCCAACCATCAACCCACTAAGCAAGCAAAACAACTATCAACCAACCCAGCCAACCAACCCATCCACCCCAGCACCACCCACCCACCCACCAACCAACCGACTCCCAACCATCAAGCAACCCACATACCAACCAACCCACCAAGCAAGCAAACCACCTATCAACTAACCCAGCCAACCAACCCATCCACCCCGCCCCAGCACTTACTCACCCATCAACCAACCATCCGACTCCTAAACATCAAGCAACCCACATACCAACCCACCAAGCAAACCACCTATCAACCAACAAATCCACATACCCACCCACCCACCCAACCCAACTCCAACCCAACTATCAACCAACACACCATAGTTAATATTAACTATGAACACACCAACCAATCTAAAATTCCCGCCCACCATCTAACCAACCCAACTCCAATCCAGAAGCAAAGATGGTACAGTCGGTTAGTGCGCGGCGTTCTGTGCGAGAGGTCCCGAGTTCCATTCCCAGCGACCTCACATCCTAGCCTTGTTTCAACTTCCCTTCTTTCCGTGTAGCTTCAAGTAGCTTTAAAATACCCATAAAACGGAGCACTGATGGAGAGAGGGAAGTATAAAGAGCGCACCGTCGGCTCTCTGGAAGATCAGCTTCAGCTGAAGGGACTTCCGTCGTAAAATACTATTCTTTATTTTTACCCACCAAACAAACCACAAAGAGACACACACACTTCTGATTTCTGGATTATATATGTTTATTCATGAAAAAAGTAACTTCAGCTGATACTCATGCCACGCTGACAAAGTACCTATATAAACCTGATCTATTTAATGGATATAGTGTTATTTGCGCGGTATTTAACCACACTAGTATAGCAATTAGTTGTTATTTAATGTATATATAGAGTTTAGCGCTCTATAGGTGGGCGTAGTGTTGTCAGTGGTACTAATTTGCCAGCCATTTTCAACATTTATAAATGGTTGGTTGGCAAAACCATAACAAAATACGTCACTGTACGTCCACCTATTTCAAATATTCTAAGTTAAGTTGTTGACCAATTTAATTTCATGCATATGATTACTTATTTTTCCAACAATCTAATTAAGATAAAATGGATTACCAACTAATAAGAGAGCTGCTGAGAAGTTATAATGAGTATATATCAACAATTAGTCTAGATCTTACAAAATAAAAAAATAACTAGGCATATAATGAGTAAAAAAAACCCGTCCTATAAATCATAAATCATTTTCATATTACCCACATGCTTTGCGGGCTTCAGAGTGGCGACCGTAGCTTTGGTTGCTACAACGAATTTTGAAATAGTTCTATCTTGCATATGTCTGACTTTACTCTAAAGAAAGCCATACACCCATGTGGGAGAGAATATTACTTACTAATCCAAGATGGTGGAGCATGCGCAATCCAGCACCAAATAAAACATCGCTTAGGATTGGTTTATAAAACCAGAGAGTCTTTCCAAACAATAGGTGGATTGCAACCAATCCCAGGAGAGTGCATTGAACAAAAGGAACGGCAGCCATGCTGGTGGTCTTGACAAAAGAAAACCATCACCGTGACTGGTGGTACTTTTGTTGAATTCGCTTTCCTGGGAATGGTTGCAATCCACCTATTGTCCTAAACCTAACCAAACAATAGCGGTACTGTATTAGGGGACCAACCAAAACGCAGCTTTCGACTGGTGCTGGATTACTGAGATGGTGAAGGTCGATTGCATTACAGGAGAATATCATGTACGAAAGCAGGCTCAGACTGACATATGAAGAAAAAAATATAAAATTTTGCTTAGCTAATCAAAATTAGTTTTGAAGCACTAGTACTGAACCCAAATAACGTACATTCAACTAAGCAGCGAAAATTAAAATAAGACTTAATATTATAGAGTTTATACGTCTGAGAATACGAAACTAAATGACGTCACTTATGGTATTATATTCTAAAGCAGTATGCAAATGACGCCACAATCAAAATCAGACCTAATGTTATAGAGTTTATACGTTTGAGAATACGAAACTACATGACGTCACCTATGGTATTATATTCTAAAGCAGTATGCAAATGACGCCACAATCAAAATCAGACCTAATGTTATAGAGTTTATACGTTTGAGAATACGAAACTACATGACGTCACCTATGGTATTATATTCTAAAGCAGTATGCAAATGACGTCACAATCAAAATCAGACCTAATGTTATAGAGTTTATACGTTTTAGAATACGAAACTACATGACGTCACCTATGGTATTATATCCTAAAGCAGTATACAAATGACGTCAAATTACGAAACTACATGACGTCACTTATGGTATTATATTCTAAAGCAGTATACAAATGACGTCAAAATACGAAACTACATGACGTCACTTGTGGTATTATATTCTAAAGCAGTATACAAATGACGTCAAAATACGAAACTACATGACGTCACTTGTGGTATTATATTCTAAAGCAGTATACAAATGACGTCAAAATACGAAACTATATGACGTCACTTGTGGTATTATATTCTAAAGCAGTATACAAATGACGTCAAAATACGAAACTACATGACGTCACTTGTGGTATTATATTCTAAAGCAGTATACAAATGACGTCAAAATACGAAACTATATGACGTCACTTGTGGTATTATATTCTAAAGCAGTATACAAATGACGTCATCACAGGCAAACAAGTCTAAATGCAATAAAACCTTTCTAATGAACCAACTAGTGCCCGACAAGCCTCGCTAAAACACAAGCACCAAGAGTCAGCCGAGCCAGGCATTTGCATTATTTATGAGAAAGGTATTTTACTTTAGAAGTTTGCGATAAAACATGAGTGAATTCACTTCCAAAAGGGACACATAAAAACATTGTTATAACATGACCGCGTCACTAATTTGACATCATGACGTAATTGTAAGTAGCATATATGGACATTAAATTAATATAAAAGGAACGTTAATTGTATTATAATATGACGTCACAAATTTGACGTCATAAACATAAAATGACGTAAATGTAAGTAGCATATATGGACATCAAATTTATATAAAAGGAACGTCTTTATGGTAAAGAGTGAAACAAGACAATGTTATAGTATGACGTCACAAAAATGACGTCATAAACATAAACATGACGTAATTGTTAGTAGCATATATGGACGCTAAATTTATATCAAAGGAACGTTTGTAAGGTTTATATATGTATATATGTATATACATATGCCAAAAAGGCCTTGATGACAATTAAGACCAGATAACATGTACGTACATTGATAGCTTATTACACACCAGTGTGTAAAATACCATTTTTCAAGGCAGTACTTTCTACCATATTTTGCATTTATCTTTTGGGTTCATTTTGGAACCCACTGGGCACTTGTACGCCTTGGCAAACTCGTTGGAGTTGGACAGTGAGCCTATTACCCTGAAAGGTAATAAAAAGCACATATTTATTATAATAATGATGTCATCACCTACTGACCAGCAATTTATAGAAGAACTTGTATTTGATGATTGATTCCAGTATTGAAAACGTGAATGCTAGTTTCGAAAATTTTGTACGCCTTGCTTGGCAAACTCGTTTGATTTGGACATTGATTATTGAATTAGGTACATGTATATAATGTTACTCTTAGATCAATAACTTACCTCCATTTTCCAGGGCTATGTACACCATTCTCTATGGCACTTATAGCACCGGCTTTACGGAAAGAACTACACCAGATCTGTTAAAAAGAGATATGATTACAAGTTGACCAATGTAATTGACTTATAGGTAAGGTAAGGTACGTAAAACACTATATCCTTGATTGTTACAATTAGATTGTTTTTTTTTTTGACACTATAGCATTTAAATTAAAACGATAAGTTCTCAGACGTTTCAATCAAGTCTATGATCATCTTCAGTGTGAAGCAATGTTTGAAGATGATCATAGACTTGATCCGCGAAACGTCTGAGAACTTATCGTTTTAATTTAAATGCCAGTGTCAAAAAAACAATCTAATTGTAACAATATGAACCTTCCTAGCAGCAACTTTAAAACTATATCCATGAAATAGAATACAATTGCTACTGTGTGATAGTTTTGCTATTTAATTTATAGTGACTATGTAGTGACAATTTCTTCAAATGTTTATCAACCCGTTTGACATATTTGTTTATGTGCTGCATCGTTTATATCTTTTTAGCATTTTGACTATAAATATTTATCAAAAACTGCTTAAATGTTTGTTATATATAGAAACAACTAAGAAAGAAGAGTTGATCGTGATCAACTTAAAAGTTTGTTATATATAGAATAGAGAGATACCTGTTGTGTGTATGATTATGATCGTCGCGGAGAAATAAGCAATTTATGCAATTGCAATTATAGAAGCCCGAAAAAAATTCGGGACTTCAACGGGATTTGAACCCATGACCTTTGCAGTACCTGTGATACCTGTGCGAAACTAAGAAAGAAGAGTTGATCGTGATCAACTTAAATGTTGGTTATATATAGAATAGAGAGATACCTGTGCAAAACTAAGAAAGAAGAGTTGATCGTGATCCAAATCAAGACCTGGAAGTCTCTTCTCCTCGCCATTCTTTTCTTTCCACAGTTGGTAAGCCTACAGAAATGAAAGAAGCTCATTATTCTTTATCATCATTATCATATCAAGTCCATTATGATATCATCATCATCTCGATCTCGTTTAACTCTTGTTGACTCTTACTGGAGCCTCTTGCTGGCTCGTTAAGTCACTTGCTGCTCGTATAGCCTTATCCTGGCCTGAGTATATGCGCATTTTGTATTTTATAGCCTCTAGCTGGATTGTATATGCTATTGAAGGAATAGAAAACGAGGCAGCGTGCTCTATCGAGTCTTATAAAATAACTATTTGAAATCACGTATTTTGATTGGTTGAGGCGCGTGCTTTATGAGAGCACACAGCACGCGTGTTTGCATGTTGATCAATTTGTATTTTATAAAAGAAATAAAAAAAACTTGCTTTCTGTGCTGTATGCAGTTATAAAGCACTTGGGGATTGTCAGAACACTCGAGAAGTGTTGAGAAGCACTCCGCTTCGCGTCGTGCTTCTCTTAACACTTCTCTCGTGTTCTGACAACCCCGCGTGCTTTATAACTGCACACAGCACGCGCGCGCGTTTTCTATTCCTTCAATAGAGAACGCTTCTCAGCCAATCAGAGCGCGCGATTTATATCAAATATTTTATAATGCTGGCTCGTTTAGCCTTTTCCTGGCCTGAATATGCGCTTTCTATCTTCTGTATATATCCTCTAGCTGGCTCGTCTAGACTCTTATTGTCTCGTAAAGCCTCCTGTTGACTTGCATAGCCTCTTGTTGTCTTGTATTGAGTTTTTCATATGCTTATGTGTTCGTCAGTAGGATATATTGTAAAGGACCGATCCATATAGAAGGACCGATCCATATAGCAGCGTTGACGAACTCTCATACTTAATACTTACAATCATCATCATCATCATCTTCTTCTTCATCCATCACCATCGTCATTCATCATCATCAATCAACATTATCATCAACATCAACATCATCATCATCATTCATCCAATATCATCTTCATCCATCACCATCGTCATTCATAATCACATTTAATATCATCATCATCATCATCGACCATTATCATCATCAATCATCATTATTATTAGTATACCTGGAACGATTGCTTGATTCCACCATTATCTGCAATGTTTTCGCCTAACGTCTGTTGTCCATTTAGCTAAAAGAAAATCACCAAGTGTTGTATAAAGTGTTTATTATATTATATTTATTATTATTATATCTAAATTGCATAATTTAATTTAAAAGTTTTTCAATTACTTTATTATCTTGTATAATCATGTAAAGCGTTGTTGAACGTGAGGATTTTGACGCTATGTAAAATATAATTATTATTATTATATAAGTCTCTTCTTGGCTAAACATACATCCCTTTTAACTGCTAAATTCAGAAGCGAGGAAAACACAGTCGGTTAGTGCGCGGCATTTTGTGCGAGTGGTCCCGAGTTCGATTCCCAGTGACCTCACATCCTTGTTTCAAATTTGAGCGCACCGTCGGCCTCAAGTTTATCAATTTATAACTGTCACGAGTTACCGTCGTAAAAAAAGGTTGGCTTTTCTTTACTTTACTTTAAATTGAAGACTTGAACGATCACGAAAGCGATAATTCGAAATACATGAAGCTAGCAATCGACGTATTTCGCGAATCAGGTAATAGTATGCAAATGCCCAGCAAGCCTAACTAATAAGCCAAAAGCACCATAACCATTACACGACCGAAAGGAACTGTGGGTAACAAGAATTTCTTACTAAATACCAAAACAATGCCTCCACCGTTCAGAGAGACCTTCGAGACACCCATCTAAGGTCATCACTTAACGGCGGAGGCAATGCTTGGGTAATCTAGAAAGGAATAAGAAGAAATTCGTATTACCCACAGTTCCTATCGGTCGTGCAATCACCAATCGCCGTTCGCCCCTTCAACCTTTTTGAATTAGGTGTATACTGAAGCCATGTCACTGTTTTTAATGGTTTAGAGCGAGGCTTGCCGGGGGTTTGCATATTAGAGAAAAATGTGTATTAACAAACAACATAAGGACTTTGTTTACGCGGAGATGTCAAATGGAAGAGTAAACGCAGAAAAATCTGTTAGTTTTGACGTTTGGCGTTTGGCGTAAATGTGAATCTTAAACTCTATTATTAGCTGTTTCGTGAAAAAGGTCTAGTGACTGGAAAAAGTACAAGCAGTTTCCAACAAATACCTGTTTTCCATGGAAGGTATACTTGCTGTATTGATTGACAAGACATTTTGTCTTTCCTACAAAGCTTTCAATGGAGCTGTTGGTCCACCATTTCAACAGATTCCCATCTTTGTTGAACCGTCGACCTAGAGTCAATGGTGAACATCATTACTGCGGTTTTCGACTTTCTGCGAACTCAGACATTTCAATTTGCAACGGCTTGTTGTGAAACACGTTTTTAGCTACCGTCAATCAAAACTAATTAATCGGTACCTTTTAAATCCTTGATTGACGGCAGCGAAATGCGTATTTCACAACGAGCCGTTTGAATGTCTGAGTTCGCAGAAAGTTGAAAACCGCAGTAACATTATATGTACCGGCTACAAACATCATTATCACGCAACCTAGTCTGAATCGAAAAAGTGTCCGATGATGACGATGTAATGATACCAATGATAATGATGATGATAAGTAGTGATGGTGGTAATAATAATGATATCGATGATGATGATTATGATGGTGGTAATAATAATGATATCGATGATGATGATGGTGGTGGTGGTGATGATGATGATATCGATGATGATGACGATGGTGGTGATGATGATGATATCGATGATGATGATTATGATGGTGGTAATAATAATGATATCGATGATGATGGTGGTGGTGGTGGTGATGATGATGATATCGATGATGATGACGATGGTGGTGGTAATGATGATATCGATGATGATGACGATGGTGGTAATAATAATGATATCGATGATGATGGTGGTGGTAATGGTGGTAATAATAATGATATCGATGATAATGATGATGGTGGTGATGATGATGATATCGATGATGATGACGATGGTGGTGGTAATGATGATATCGATGATGATGGTGGTGGTAATGGTGGTAATAATAATGATATCGATGATGATGATGGTGGTGGTGGTGATGATGATGATATCGATGATAATGATGATGGTGGTGGTAATGATGATGATGGTGGTGGTGGTGGTGGTGGTGGTGGTAATAATAATGATATCGATGATGATGGTGGTGGTGGTAATGGTGGTAATAATAATGATATCGATGATGATGATGGTGGTGGTGGTGATGATGATGATATCGATGATGATGACGATGGTGGTGGTAATGATGATATCGATGATGATGGTGGTGGTGATGGTGGTAATAATAATGATATCGATGATGATGATGGTGGTGGTAATGGTGGTAATAAAAATGATATCGATGATGATGATGGTGGTGGTGGTGATGATGATGATATCGATGATGATGACGATGGTGGTGGTAATGATGATATCGATGATGGTGGTGGTGATGGTGGTAATAATAATGATATCGATGATGATGATGGTGGTGGTGGTGATGGTGGTGATGATGATGATATCGATGATAATGATGATGGTGGTGGTGGTAATGATGATGATGGTGGTGGTGGTGGTGGTGGTAATAATAATGATATCGATGATGATGGTGGTGGTGGTAATGATGATGATGATATCGATGATGATGATGGTGGTAGTGGTGGTGGTGGTAAATGATGATGATGATATCGATGATGATGGTGGTGGTGGTGGTGGCGGTGGTGGTAAATGATGATATGATGATGGTGGTGGTGGTAATGATGATGATATCGATGATGATGATGTTGGTGGTTATGATAATCATGATGACGATGAAATAATATCAATTACGATGATGATGATGATGATGATGATGATGATGATGATGATGATGACGACGACGACGAATATCCGATAATCAAATAATCATCATCATAATAATAAATCGGATGAAGGTTGTGGTGGCAATGATAACGATGGTGAAACTTACTTCTAAAACTCATGAATAATCAATGAAGAGAAAACAAAGACAAAATCACTAGCGTGAAGGAGTTTGAACTGATGAAACACTCTTTCTCGTGTTTGATATATTACTTGAAAACCCAAGCGGACCACCAATACTACTACCCATAAAACTATTAATAAAACTACTTCTTCTTATTCAATTGCAACAACAATAGAGTATGATGATGTTTTTTAGTTTGATGATGACAGTGATAATGGTAATGATGGAAATGATACTGAATTCGTGATAAGACATGTCCATATTCCTTACCATTGTCATCAAAGCCATGACTTATCTCGTGACCAACGACCATACCAATTCCTCCATAATTTAGAGATCTAAATAAAAAAATAATAATTATTATTAAGTACAGTTGACTCTCTTTGAACGACCACTCCTTCCGTTTTGTTTCCCATATAAATTCTAAAATAAAACTCTCGTAAACGATCACCTTCGTATAGCGGCCACTCTTTCAATTTCCCGTTTTGTTCCCACATAAACTCTGTAATAAATCTCTCTCGTAAAAGAACCCTCTCGTAAACGACCACTCTCGTTAGTGACCACTATTTCAATTCCCCGTTTTGTTCCCATATCTCTGTAATAAATCTCTCTCGTAAACGACCACTGTCGTTAGTGACCACTCTTTCAATTTCCCCGCGTTTTGTGTCCCGTTTCAATTCTGTAATAAATCTAGGGATAGGGTTTTTACTGTTTGGACGTCCTGTGTTATAGGTTCTCGTAAGCGACCATCTTTCGTAAGCGACCACTTTCTCCTGGTCCGAGGGCGATCGCTTACGAGAGAGTCAGCCGCTGTACTACACTGCAAAAACGGCTGAGTAGATGCAACACAGTATATTGCGTTAACCATGCATTCAGGATGACACTTTATAGTGAGTAAACCCAACTCATTATTGAGAGTAAAGTAGATGAAGACGCACCATTGAGTACAATGTACTCAATATATTGAGTTTAACCTCACTTTTACTCAATAATGAGTTGGGTTTACTCACTATAGAGTTGTATTTACTCACTATAAAGTGTCATCCTGAATGCATGATTAACGCAATATACTGTGTTGTATCTACTCAGCCGTTTTTGCAGTGTATATAACTATAAATGATAAATATAATAATAACAGACCCTTACATTGGATGAGATTGATCATAAAATAGACTTGATGGTATCATAATACCATCTTTCGTAAGCGACCACTTTCTCCTGGTCCGAGGGCGATCGCTTACGAGAGAGTCAACCGCTGTACTATATAACTATAAATGATAAATATAATAATAACAGACCCTTACATTGGATGAGATTGATCATAAAATAGACTTGATGGTATCATAATACCATCTCTCGTAAGCGACCACTTTCTCCTGGTCCGGCCGAAGGTGGTCGCTTACGAGAGAGTCAACCGCTGTACTATATAACTATAAATGATAAATATAATAATAACAGACCCTTACATTGGATGAGATTGATCAAAAAATAGACTTGATGGTATCATAATACCATCTCTCGTAAGCGACCACTTTCTCCTGGTCCGGCCGAAGGTGGTCGCTTACGAGAGAGTAAACTGCATTATAACTATGAATGATAAAGATATTTAATAACAGATCCTTACTTTGGATGAGATTGATCATAAAATGGATCTTGAAGGATACCAGCAGGGAACACTGAAAACAAAGCAAGCAAACATTGGAGTGTTTTGAGACAAATCGATGGAAGCGTTCCGAGCAATAATATATATTATAAAATAATTTAGATAGTACGCGCGCTCTGATTGGTCAAAAACCGTGTTGGATGAGGCTATCTAAACATGCGCGCGCGTATTGATGGCGCGCGTATTGAGAATTGAGAATTTATCAGCAATTCTTATCAGCAAAATGCCGATTTAGCCTCAAAAAAATATTCGCCTAACGGCTCGTGCTTTTCCTACGCTCTCTCGTGTTCTCCCAACATCACGCGTGTTTAGATCAGGCTATATAACACGGAAAATCGTCTTCTATTTCTTAACGTGAATTGTGTAAATTATTCTATTTTCGCATCTTCGTTGCTACTGCCCAGCCTTCCCTTCGACCCTTGTATCATCGTATCCATATTCTGTCACTCCTTTCTTCCATCTTAGTCTCTTTTGAAATGATGGCATAGGTGGCCTAGCGGTAAGAGCACTGTCCTTTCACCGCTTGAACCTGGGTACGATTCCCGGCTCGGGCGTCAAGTTAATATAGTTTGTTTGATGTGTTGTTCTCTCTCATGTCACGAGGGATTTACTCCGGGTTATCTGGTTTTCCATCCTCCGCAAAAATCATGTGAGTAGAGTAGTGTGCTAAAATAGTTAACGCAGGGGTAGTGAGTGTGGATGTAATTCTCCCCAATTAGAAGGACCCTTGTGTCTAGCTATAACATTTAGACATTAAAACAAGTGTTTTTTATTGCTTTTCTTATAATATTCTTACCAATCTTGTTGTTGGTTGATGAGTAGTAGGCGTTGACAGTTGGTGGAAACATTGACCACCTATAGTGAAAGAAACAATATGAATAATCCCGAAAAAGAATCATGAAAAAAGGAAAAGACATGGCTAGAAATCCATTATTAGAGAATAGTCACCTTCACAGTTACCTGCGCCATCTTGAAAGGTAGCCGGACCTTTGCATCGAAGCGAGACGAACGTTGAGCTTGCAATGATACAGACCTTTCAACACCTTACGGGACAATTATTATCTTGTCATTGCAATCTCAACGTTCGTCTCGCTTCGATGCAAAGGACCGGCTACCATTCAAGATGGCGCAGGGAGCTGTGAAGGGGACTATAGACTGTAGTACGACAGTCTCTTCTTTACGCACAAATTGCCGATAAAACCGGCGAACTGAAGTTGGAAAAAATGGAGAGGCAAGATAAGCGTCGGTACATCCTTCATCAAAAATTGTTCTCCAAAAATGAATGAATTAATTAACTTTATTTCACTACGGTAATTTCTTCAGGACATACAAACAAAAATGTATAAAATACATGTATATAATTTATCTTAATTTAGAAAAAGACTATAATATAAAATCAAAAATCGCAAACAAAAGAGCCTGTTTTTCAAGAGTGCAGTGTGCAAATGCATCCGCTATTTGTAGTGTTGCCTACAGGCAGCCCGAAAACTTCGAATCTCTCTCTCTCTTCCCTTTCACTTTCGTTCCCCCTTTCATTCTCTTCATCAATGTTTCGTTTAACTCGTATTTAAGACTACGCAAAGCTAAAAAAACTGTTGGAAGATACGCATGAAATGAGGCGAAAGAGGAGCTATGCTCTATCGAACTACTATACTCACTCTTTTTTGTCCACTGGTTTCCCAATATCCTTGTAGTTATTCATATTATTAAACTTTCGTTTGTTGTAGTTGTTTTGGAAGTATGTCTCCTTTGTTACGTTAAACTAAATAGAAACATAAAATATCGTGAAAGAGCTATTGTAAATACGACTTGGTTAAAGATAGTTATCATATTAAGTGGATGAGCGCCGATGGTGAATGTAAAATATACAATTTTTAGACTGATACTTACTCCTTTGTACTTCGCAGCAAGTTTTATTGGGTCTGAAATGTAGTTGGGATAACCAATGTTTTCTCTGATGGCATTGGCCTGAAAAAAAAAACTTACAATAAATGATAATAATAAGAGATAGGCAGAGACGATGTGAAAATAGCAAAACAAAGAGAGAAAGGCAGAGAATATGATCATGCAAGAACATTAAAAAGGCGAATATCCAAATAATGTTGGAGAAGAGGATCGAAGAAGTCGACGTTGAAGATGATGTTGGAGAAGAAGAAGAAAGAGAAGAAGTTTAACACAATGCTCGAAAAGAAAAAAAACAATGTTGGAGAAGAAAAAGATGACGATGTTGGTTGAAGATAAATAGGAAAGAAGAGAACTTACACCGATGATGATGCATCAGATAAAGAGGAAGTTAGAATCGACGATGTTGGAGAAATAGATGAAGAGGAGGAATATAAAGAAAGACGAAGAAAACGATGAAGGAGGAGGAGAAAGAGAAGAATAAGAAGGAGAAGGTCATCATCATGATTATGATTGCGCATGGACAAGAAGAAATACAGCATCAACAGTAACAACAACAACAACAACAACAACAACAACAACAACAACAACAGCAACAACAGCAGCAACAACAGCAACAAAGATAACAGACAAATTGAACAATTCAACTTTTATGGCTATTCTATTTTTTTTTTATTTGCTTCGCCTAAACAAATTTTACATTTCTACAATAAATATACGAAATAAATAAGTAAAATAGCACTTAAGACAATAGCCAGGGACACCACAACAGCATCGGTCAATTACTGTGGAATCATCACCACGATCACCCTTGGAATAAAAACTCTCACTAGATATAAATAAGTTGAATCACGCACCTTATCCTCGGCTGCCTTCTTTGTTGCATCATCCATCCAGTCGATGTCTTTAAGGTTATCAATAAAGACTTTTCTAATGTCGTGTATCATATCTTCGGACTGAAAAATACAAGTAACAATAGTTTGAATAGGTAAAGGTTTAGTGATACATAATAATACAGAGGTCCCAAGTTCGATTCCCAGTGACCTCGCATCCTTGTTTCAACTTCTCTTCTTTCCGTGTAGCTTTAAGCACAGGGACCCCTAATCAATCAATAATTATGAATAAAATAGAGGAAAAACGCGCGCGCATGCGATTGTTCGTCGCTTGGGCTTCCTGTGGCCGCCGCACCCTTTCATTTTAACTTGTCCACCCCTTGTGATGTAATAAACTAGAGAGATTTGCCGAGAAAAGCTACGCGAGAAAAGTTTTTGAATTTTGCCATTCGTCAGCCATTCGTCACCAAGCAACGTGCCACAGGAAATCCAACATTGAATTTTATTAACACAGGAATCCCACGTAATTTTCATCAATCATGCGCGCGACGAAAAAAATCACTAAAACACAAGTTTTTATTTCATCTATTTACAATTAATGATTGATTAGGGGTCCCTGTCCTTTAAGTAGCTTTAAATACCCGTAAACTGAACGGAGAACTGATGAAGAGAGGGAAGTAAAATGAGCGCTCCGTCGGCTCTCTGGAAGACTAGTTTCGGCTGAAGGGACTTTCGACGTAAAATACTATTCTTTACTTTTATAATACAAATTTAACGAAAGCAAAAATTACTGATGATAGTATCCTGCACAGTTTCCTGCGCCATCTTGAAAGGTAGCCTGGCCTTTGCATCGAAGCAAGACGAACGTTGAGCTTGCAATGATAGAGACCTTTTAACAACTTGCCAGACAATTATTAACGTGTCTCTATCATTGCAAGCTCACCGTTAGTATCGGTTAAAATACCCGGCTACCTTTCAAGGTAGCGCAGGGAACTGTGAATGGGACTATTGCCAAACTGTTTATTTATGATAAAATTTATTACCAGTTGACGTTATATTAGAATTAACACAGATAAACATTCACAATAGGGTCGACATAGAGATCCCGGAACGTCCTGTCTTCGTTAAATTTTGTACTATTAACAATAGCGGGGAAAAAACCTTGCAACTACAATCCTCAGAAGTGTGCTCCATATAGAGCAAATGCAGTTAAACCATGAAATCCAACCTAAGAAAGTACTAACAAATAGCGACTATTTTGTCACTATCGCTCAAGCAGAACATCTCGAAACAAAAGAGTAATACATAAGAAATTAAACCTCATTATCCTTTGTTTTATTATTTATTCTGGGTGAATAGTAGCAGCAATTAGTCACTAAATAGTGACTATTTGTTAGAATTTACTTGATATTATTTCATGGTTGAATTTTTTTTAAATTTCATGGTTTATATTTGCACCATAGTTACACCGGGCAAACATATACATGAGTAAATCCTAATTTCCATCCAGTTAAACTTACCGATTTCTTGCTTTCTCCGCTGAATTTCCTGTCAATGAACATAAGTCCCATGGCCATACCAAACGCATCCTTCACACTTCCCATACATTTTTGCCATCGGGGGTCTTTCCCAGACGTTCCAAATGCAGTCTGTCGATGTTTGTCGAATAAAACCTCGAACTCGGACGACAAAAACGATGAAAAAGTATTAACTACATGCCACATCATGTAATTTGCGATGATCCTAAAATACAATTGTAATATTGTATAAAGAGTATATTGTATATTTTAATATTAAAGTCTTTCGTAATGACGTGAATACACAGTCCCCTTCACAGTTCCCTGCGCCATCTTGAAAGGTAACCGGGCCTTTGCATCGAAGCGAGACGAACGTTGAGATAGAAAGCTTTTAACACTTGACGGGAAAATTATTCACGTGTCTCTATCATTGCATACCACTCGTCTCGCTTTAATGCTAAGGCCCAGCTACCATTCAAGATGGTGCATGGAACTCAACTGCGAAGGAGACTATTTGGAAACACCACTCAAAACGTGTTTCGGAAAGAGTCGATTTGATTTAGATTTTAGATTAGATTTGATTTATAATTGTCATACGTTTTTTACATGAGCCTCTGGCTCGGATATAAGGGCGACCTTATCCCACGTTATGACTTTAATAAATTGATTGATTGATTGCATGATTGGCTGATTTATTGATTGATAAATTGATTGCATGATTGATAGATTGATTGATTGATTGATTGATAGATAGATAGATAGATAGATAGATAGATAGATAGATAGATAGATAGATAGATAGATAGATAGATAGATAGATAGATAGATAGATAGATAGATAGATAGATAGATAGATAGATAGATAGATTGATTGATTGATTGATTGATTGATTGATTGATTGATTGATTGATTGATTTAGGAAGACGTGCCTAAAGAAGTAAGGTTGTTTTGAGAAAGTCATTTTGTAGTTGTCAAAACGTCTTTTTAGCTAAAAACCTCTGTGAGATTGACCGTAGTTTATGGTACATTTGCTAACCTTTTGTCGGTTTTTTGGAATATTTTTGAGATATTTTTCAGATAATCCAAGGCATAGATGACGATTTCCTCGTCTTCAGTGATTTGTTTTCCAGTATCGGCGAACATTCTCTGAAGAAAGTCTGTGATGTTGATCTGATAAAAGAATACATTTTGCTGACTATATAATAATCATCATTATCATCTTGACATCATCATCATCATCATCATCATTGTCGTCATCATCATTGTCCTAATCAATATTATTATCATCATCACCATTATTATCATCATCACCATGAAAATCATCAGCTTCATCATCATCATCATCACCACCACCACCACCACCATCAGCAGTAGCATCTTAGCCGCATCAGGTGATTTCGCGCGCACACTTCCGCCGGCTAGTATAAGCCAATCAGCATCGTGACGTATATGAATGTACTGACTTGTATATGAATGTACTGCAGTAGGCATCATTGAAGTATTATGGATGGTTCTGGTAGTACCAAGAGCGCATGAAAGCACTCATAGGCATAAATAAACATTACCCACAATGCACCCGATATACATTGATGGGGTCATAATTTTTGCAAACCACTGCATATTCTACTAATTCCTCATGATTGTAAACCGCGCCTGCGGTCCGTACAAATGATAATTGGAGAGATCATTGTGACGTTTGTGAAATGCTCTATATAAGCACCCCATTACATCATTATTGTAGCCAGTCTTTATCGTCATCTTAATATCGTCGCCCACAACATCACACCGTACCATTAACAACATGATCCAAGCAAATTCAAGAAGGTTGCAGTGCGCATGCCCTGTGTACCTTAATGTGGTGTTTGTTCAAATGGTCATCGTAAGAGTCCTTTAGGTAGTTTAATTTGTCGTTATGTTACAAAGAGATGCAGTCACGCAACCAACGTCACGAATGCGTTGTAA
This sequence comes from Metridium senile, assembly GCA_949775045.1. Classification (NCBI taxonomy): domain Eukaryota; kingdom Metazoa; phylum Cnidaria; class Anthozoa; order Actiniaria; family Metridiidae; genus Metridium; species Metridium senile. The sequence goes on along the minus strand of OX459103.1, from coordinate 6,280,941 downwards.
TGTTTGGTTATGTCACGTCATCAGAGTCACGCAATGATTGTTGGTAACAGTCGTTCAGTCAAGGTCAAGGTCGATCAGGATAAAAAATAAAATAAAATTAGTTTATTATTTATTATTATTATTTATATTTATTAACAATAGACAATGCACACAAGCGCCATTTTCTTCAAATGATTTGTTAGTAGTATGTGTTAATGATATACACCTGAAGCTCTACAAGGTGTTTTCGCGCGCGCACTTCCGGCTAGTATAAGCCAATCAGAAGCATTCCTGTCGCATCGCCAACAGTTCCAAAATGGCGTCGTTCGAGAGAGTTGTTTACCGTGTTAACCCTCTACAAATACGTCCTTAGAATAACTTTACATGAACAAATTATATGTTACTTGGACAACAAAATCTCTATGCTGCTGTATCAGCAATAAAAAAGAATAAAAACAAAACGCAAATGTCTAAAATTAACTGAAATCGTTGCTGTCACGAGGCGCCATGTTGGAACTGTTCGTTTTAACAAACAATCCTTCATTCATTAATTGACATAATACTTACAGCAGGCCCCACGATAGTGTTCAGTTGACGTAGCTTCATTTTGTTGTATACTTTGCTGCTGTCTCGACGCTTTTCTTTAGGAATAAAGATCTAAACAAGAAATATACATATCTTTAATTAACTTTAACTTTAGTGGTCCTCTCCGTCATTTTGAAAGGTAACCAGGCCTTTGTAGTTGGTCCTAGCACATTTTTAGCTTTTTAGTTATTTGCTAGGGTATTAAACAAATTTGCTTAGTTATTTGCCTAGTTATTTGCCTAAATATTTGCTTATTTGTCAGTACCTAGAGTACAAACACTAAAAGTGTGCAACATAAATAATACTGCTAAATTATGCAAATTCTTTTGTTCTCTATTGTTTAATCAACACTATTTAGTGGTAAATAGTACAAACTATTGCACACGTTTAGTGTTTGTACTCTACTGTACTTGTAATTTTCTATTTTCAAATTGTAATATCTTGCAAATTCTAGGTGCAATAAAAACGTTGTTGTTGTTGTTGTTGTTGTTGTATCCAGGTGAGCAACAGTGAGCTTGCAATGATAAGCACCTCGAAAGCTTATTCATTTGTCTCTGTTATTGTTTGTCTCTCTTTCAAAATGGCGCAGAAAAGGGTCTATTGATCTATTGATGTACTATAGTAGTTCTCTTCGCCATTTTGAAAAGTTAGCCGTGCCTTCTCATCAACACGGTAAGCTTGCAATGGTAATTAAAACCTTTTCTTTTCTAGCACCTTATTCATATGTCGCTGTCATTGTTCGTTCGTGAACAGAGTTGTGTGTCAAAATATTTAACGTAGAGGTAATGAGGGTGTG